>VZSE01007711.1:20328-109481 GCA_013398275.1 Promerops cafer | reverse complement strand
GAGAGAGAGAGAGATGCATATTCTGATTTCTCGCTTCTTCTGCTTTTCACTTTTCCCACTTTTTATTACTACTGAATCAAGTCTGTTCCTCCTGAAATACTGGGAATGGTATAATACTGAGCAATACGTTTCACAAGTCCAAACAAGTGTTTCTTCATAGTCCCAACACTACAAAGTTTTCAGTCTTTTCAGTCTCTACTGGTCAAGAAGTTTCTTTCCTCCCCTTCTCACCACCTTCATCCTCCTCTTTCTCCTTCCTGCTTCCTCTGTCAGGTGCAGGCCTCTGATCTACCATCATACACTTTCCCTCCAGCACATTCTCATTTCCCACGTTTGGCTCAGGGTTCCTGTAAAACTGTCAAGGAATCTGAAAGTTTGGGTTGTCTTCACAGTTTGAGTAGCTGATTCGCTCTGATGAATGGATCTCATTTGATTTTAACTACAACACTGCTGCTCTATTCCAAATCAGCTTCCACACTAACCAGTCTCTTCTGCTGATATGTTTCTATTTTTTAAATACAGATAGGCTTTTTTTTCCTTTTTTTTTTTCCCTTTTCCCTCTCTTTTGTAATGATCCATATACTGTATGTTAGGTCACTATAGACTTATCCTTATATTGCTGTAGTATAGTCCCAGTTTTGCACTAGCATGATATCAAACTTTACACACAAGCTTATCAACTTTTTAAGACCACCAGCTTCCGTAGGTTTTCCTTATCATTTCATGCTTCTACCTACAATAGTCTATTGTTGTTTGGTCCACAGAGTCGATGCCCATATACATTACATTTTAGTATCTTAATACTTCTTGGATATTTCCTTTAAATCCCTACTACAAAAAGTCTTTTTGACACCTATTTTTAACCCGGTTTTGGGTTTTTTTTTTTTTTTTTTCCCCAGCCAAACCTTCACTTGTCTCTTTAGGCACTTTTAATTCGAGTACTCCAACAGAGTTCATTGTGACTCCTCAGGGACCGAATCCCAGTGAGAAGCATCTCTGCATGCTTTGCCTGGCGTTGATTTCCCCCACCCCACTTAGTAGTAGGTGCCAAGATGAGAAGGCATATGAGCAGCTGGCAGCCTGGTGTTGGGGTAGATCCCTCCAGTCGGCGAATTCCAGTACGGATTGGGGGCAGCAAAAAAGCTGGAGGATGTCACGGGCAGGGCAGGGGGGTGGGGAGCCACAAAGTTCATCTTCTGCGGGTGCGCGTGGTAGGAGCTCATGTAGGGCAGGTCCGACGGGTACTTGTACATGGACGACTCCGGGGGGTGAGGCTGCAGCGCCTGGGCGATGCCGTGGAAGTCGAATTTGTAGGCGTAGCGCTTGCCGTGCACCTTGGTCATGATGTTCTTGTCGTAGTAGTAGCGCAGGGCGCGGCTGAGCTTGTCGTAGTTCATGTTGGGCTTGCTCTTGCGCTCGCCCCAGCGCCGCGCCACCTCGTCGGGGTCCGTCATCTTGAACTCGCCGTTGGTGCCCTCCCAGGTGATGCAGTTGGAGTTGGAGCTGTCCGACAGCAGCTCCAGCAGGAACTGCCACAGCTGGATCTGCCCGCTCCCTGCGGGGAGGAACAAAGCGGGATTGTCAGGGCTGGCATTAATAATGTCAAGGCATCAATTCTGCAGGCTGTCCCCCAGGACCCCATTAGGAAATGGGATGTTGGCTCCTAATTCCTTCTATTAACCAGTCCCCCTTCTCCCAGGACTGTCTCACGAAACCCTAAAGAGCAGGGGTAATTGTAATGTGTCGTGTTTTCCCTCATGTGAGTGGCAGAATGCCATTCCATGGAGATTTAATTGTTACCTAATGTCATTCAGCTCAGACAATTGATGGGGAAATAATACAGCGCTCATTTAGGAAACTAATCTCCAAAGTTCAGCACAAACAGCTTTCACTTGCGTAACACTCTGCTTGTTCTCACAGCATTATGTTGCAACTAGATGTTCCCTCCTATGGAATGAGCCCCCACAAAATGGAGAAGTTTTTAGAGCAAGCTGGGCCCGTGCCAAACCATATCGTCCCTTTGCAGCATTTGGGGAAATGCAGAACGGAAACTTATTAGCTAGCTGTTGCACTGCATACAACCAGAGGGCAAAACAATTGCAAGAACAGTGAAAAGGTCCATAAAATACATCCTTGTCATCATTCTGCTTCAAATGAGTTAAAATGATTATTTTACATTAAGACATAAAATCTTGCTGTTTTATTTTTCTCACTCTCTGCCAATTCCACCACAGAAAGAAAATAGTTAGTCTGCTGTAAACTTTGCAGAAGTGAGGTAGGGCAACAAAATTTGTCCATTTTAGACAAGTGAAAGTAGATTTCAAAGGGCCTTGCCACTGATAGTCATGTTAGAAGCTTAGCATTTCTTAACAAAGCAGCACTGAAATGATGCAAAATGCAGCTGAAGCAGCTTGCGATGCAATCTGTTTCACAAGCACGGTGTCAGCAGAATTTGCCAACCAGCCTGGATGTGCTAACTCTGAACTACTACGTCTCTGACCAGGAATCAGTTGGGTTTCTTTCTTTCAAATCAGCTATGTGGGTATAATAAACAAGCTTTTCTTTAGAAAGCTTATAGTAGTAATTACAATATCAAGCTAGAGCAGCATCTGAAACCCATTAGCAGTTTATACTTCAGTGCAACTGAAACCCATATTCATTTAAATTGTATTTATCCAAACTGGCCTTAATGAATTTCTTCTGTTCCATTAACATGCATTAAATAAACAAACAAACAAAAGAATCCATGGTATGAGCAAGGCATGCAAGTTTTAATACACGAAACATAACAAGAGGATTAGGCTTTGAAAATCAATAAACAGTTCAGCACTGGACAAAACACAAATTTTTGAATAAGCAATCCAACATATGTTCTAACATAAACACTTGCCTTCCAAATGTAATATATAGTCCTATGAAAATAAATGGTTGCTGTCAATTTCCTTTTAATGAGAGAGTAATTCCACCAATTTATAAACACACAAAACATGTTAAAGAACAGGAATGATGGTGTGGAGGAATTCCATATCCAAATGTTAAAAAAGCATCCCAATCCAGATCGTGTTAGTGTCATCCACAGTAATGAAGTCAACCAAATGGACACTTGATAAAATTTGGCAAGCCATGATTTATGACCAAATTAAAGGGACGTAGGCCCCCACTTCCAGTCAAGACCAGTGCTGTCTGGAAACCCTCACCATCTCAGGCCATTTGGAAAATCCTATTCTTAACACTTACTGCCCCACAAAACTGTTTAGAGAGTCAGCTAATCTAGAACTGTGCTCGATGTCACTTGGGAGAAAGCGAAAGGAAACCGAGCAGCAGTTTGGCAATTTCAGCCCTTGAAAAGCTGTAAGATTGCTGTAAAAAGAACCATTGTCACTGGGGGCTGAGGAGAACTGTGTGGAACAAGGAATGCTGCTCCCTGGGACTGTCCAGGCAAGGGACACAAGTGGAGCACACAGTGTCAGTCCGTTGTGGTGGGCTGTGGTGTTGATCACGGCGCTGTACAGCCACAGCCTGTCCTGCGGACCTGGAGCAGTGAAATCTGCACAATTCCCAAGCAGAGCCACTAAATCACCCAGGAGATCCCTTGTCTTTAGCAAAAACATGCTGGTCCAAGGCTGCACTCCATGATCCTTGAGTTGTTTTCCAACCTGAGTGATTCTGTGATTGCCTTCTAAGCTACACATCCCTATCCACAGTGCACCCCATTGCCTTCTTGAGGGGGGAGAACATTTTTGAAGTGTCTAACCCAGTTACTATTTGCAAATAGATTATACTTTCCTGTTTTTTTGTTTTTTCTTTTATTTTTTCCCAAATATTTTCCTATATATTTATTTCTATTTATTCATCCCAAAATTTTGTATTCATCAAGGCCAGTATGATACTGTGTTGTGGATTAACAGAATCTGGGACACAGCTGATGAAGAGTGGTTAAGAGATTTCTACCCTTCTGGAGGGGTAACTGGAGATCAGATGGGGTCTCTTACACCTCTTAACCAAATCCTGATGTTCAGGCAACTGAAGTGAACTCCAGCTTCAAAGGTTGGACTCTTTCCAACCTGAATGATTCTAAATTCCTCAGTCCCACCCTTGTGTGATGCAGAAATTCTGCAACACACTGGGTATCATCAGCTCCCCCTGAGCCACGCTGAAGAGTGGGGAAATCAAGGACATCCCCTTCCAGGTCTGGTCTTAAAGCTGAAGTGGGGACACTCAGCAGTGAAAGAAAGAAAAGCCTCCTAAACCACCAAAATCCCTTCTCACCTGGATTTGCAAGTCGGCTGCTGGTCGGCCCAAGAATCTGATATGGATCTACAAAATTGTGAAGGAAAGATTTAAAATCATGCAACAGCAATGTCAAATATTTTAGGTACTATTACTGAACCTTGTAAGGGGCAGTGTGCACTGCCTGATGGGACAGCAGGTCCAACACCTAAGCAGTTTTCTCCTTCTGCACGGCAATATTTGCATGTTTTCCTTTCAAACTTGGTGGGCAAGGATACACATTTGCTTTTTGTACTGTATTAATGTGCAGATGCATATATTCAGAATGTAAATTTTGTTATGAACCGTTCTGGTGGTGGAATCTCCATCCCTGGAGGTGTCCAAGGCAGGCCTGGACGTGGCACTCAGTGCTCTGGGCTGGGTGACAAGGTGGGGATGGGTCACAGGTTGGACTCAATGACCTTGGAGGTCTTTCCCAACCTCAGTGATTCCGTGGTTCTGTGATTCTCTTTCATCACTGGAGCCCAGTGAGGGATCCCATGGATTAACCCTGCAACTGGGGTTTTCAGAAGAGCCTCTGTCAGCCTTACAAGGCTTGCAGCATCTCAATATTTCCCTCTAGGAATTCCCTCTGGAAATGAAAACTTACTTTGGCCTGAAGTCCAACAGGGAAAAAGGGAGGGCTGGGACAGCAGGACCAAAGCCAGAGTGATGGGCTGCAAGCACTGAGTGGCCCTGTGGCTTTTCCAGCCAAGAAGACAATCAGGTTACATTCCTTGCACATTTAAATAATCTGTGCAGCTCACACACAGCCATTAAAAGGTCCTCAGGACTTACATAAATCATTGGTATATTTCTAGGAAGATTCTCGTGGTTGGAAGGCCAGATTAGATAAAACACTGTTTGGGCAAAATTCAGTGTAATACTTCCCAGGCAGTCTGTGCATGAGTTAATGAGAGCTAGTCATGCACAGTCTTGTTTAGCTATAACAAAAACCAGAATAATGATTTAAAATCCATGTGATAAAAACTGGCTCAGAGTCTTCTGAGCTAAGAATATCCTCTAAATCTCTTTTATTTCCTCCTTCTAACCTTTTGCTGTTAACAAAAGCCATGACTGACTCAGGACCTTTGTAGTGCTCTCCAGCTACCTGTCCAAAATACAGCTGAATTTGCAATAGGGGATTAGGTCCCACCCCATGGATTTGCTGCTCTGAAAACACAGAAGGCACCCATTTTCCTAAACCACTACTCTACAAACTCATAAACTTCTGCTTTCTCCTCAGCTTTCCAAAAGACTGAGAATCCCTCTAATATTCCTGTTGTGTTTCAGGAGCCAAATTCAAATGGGTTTCTGTAGGCTGTAATCCATTCCCCCTTTTTTTTTTGGCTCATGCACATTTTCCAGCTGCTGGCATCTCAACTACTGGGGTCTTTTGACATCTCTACCTTCCACCTTTGTACCCAAACTGTAGATAGATTTTTTTTAAATAGCATTTTTATTCTAGAAGGTTGTCACTGCCTTTAAACATTACATTCGTTCCAAATCCAGCTGCAGAGCAAACCCCATTCACATCTGGGGTTTTGATGGTCTCCAGCTCGAGTGGTCTGAACCAGATTGTGCAGTTTGGCTGCCCTTCTCATCATATTCAACAAACCCAAGCAGAATTCAAACCAAATGACACCCACCTAACTGAGGACGCTGGTCTTCTGTTTTGGGAACTGTTGAGGATGATGGCTGAGTAGCTGAAAATGGAAAAAAAACCCATGTAGTTATTTTTCCAGATAAGAAGTTGCTCACCAAACCTATGAGAGGTCCCCAGGCCTGGAACTCCTGCTGCCCTCTGCTCCAGGATGGACACAACGAGGTTGAAAGCTCATAAAAAGCTTTTTAAATCTCTAAGGTGATGGACTTGATGAAGTTTGAGTTTAAGGGAGGATGTGGCTGTGCAGGGACACCTCCCAGAATTGCCTATACAATTGGCTTTCCCAAAAATGCACAGATAAAACCCCTCCAGAGCTCCTGTAATTCCCTTTGGAATCTAATCCATGTTTCCCCAGCTGTGCAGATGCTTTTACCTTTTGACTGAGGGCTGGGGTGGCTGTGACTCGTCCATGCTGATCTCCTGGCTTGCTCATAAGGCAGATCTGTGAAGGAAAAATACATTTATTCATGGAGATATGGCCTAAAGTGGTTATGTTCAAAAAGGGCACGTTTGACAGGACTGAGGATTTGGAAAATTACTGAAACAGGCAGGAAATTCTTTAATAAAAACTTTATCATCTTTATTGTCTCTGAAAACAACAGTAAAGCCAACAGTCGTGCTCTGCACTGCTCTGCAGAGGTGCCTGTTGTTGTCAGAAGTCTGAGCTGCACTGAAATAGGTGGTGTGAAGAATTTTCAGAGACAATACAGAGTTCATCACTTCCAAAGGTTCAGGGTACTCCCTTCAGTCCTCTTCCTCAGCCCAGGGCACCAAGGAATGGCACACACTGACATCATGAATAATCTGTCCCCCACGAGCTCATTTTATGCATAAACCCTCCCAAATTCAGCATCTAACAGTGTTTCCTTTTAAGAAGACAGGCTTTAGTTTATTTATTCCTTTCTGCTTCTTGGGACAAGGTCTTTAAATTTACACATCTAAATTTTCATTTCCCTTTCTTTCATTTACTCGTTACTTCTATTTTATTTCAGTGCTTTAGCATATTAAAAAAAAATGAAAAAAACTAAACCATAAAAGCGTTCTTCATAAAGCAAATGTAGTAAATTCAAATGTTTGGTTTACCCTTAGAAATCTTTGGCAGTTTCCTGTGCTTTTCCATGGCTGGCTTTAACACATTAGCTAAAATTACTGCCAAAATCAGAGACTTATGTAACTTCCAGATCTCAGGAAGGCTACAGTGCCCACCTGGTGGAACTAAGTTGCTGCAGATGTCCTGACTCTCAACACTACTTGTGCTTTATTTCAGAATTTGTGTTTGGAAATGAAAGCAGTTAGAAAGCAAAGGAACAGCCCCAGACTGGCTCTGTTTGAGGCAGATGTCTCTGCCCATTTCCAAGCACTGGGAGAAGCAGCATTGCATGGAAATAAAGTGTAATGTAAAATGCACAACCAAATTGCCTTTAATTTATTTAGTCTGTTTGGCACTGCCAGTACTGCCACTTCCCAGAATCCTACACTTCAAAACCTTTGCTTTTGCTGAGATTTGCAGTTGATTTTTGTATTTATTGCATTTTCATAATGAGTAACCTTGTATCCCTGGTTTCTTGAGAACTACTCCACAGCTTCAGAGAAAATAATTTGAATAATTTGAATGAAAATGTGAATTTTACAGGTGCTCATCTCTGAGCAGAATATGGACCATTGTGACCTGCAGATGTCCTGCCCAAGCTGAGATCAACACTGCTGTTTAGTTAGAGACTTTACTATCTGGCAAAAACAACAACAACAAAAAAACCAACAACAAAAAATCAGAATTACTCTGGTCATACTTCCAGTGAGTTCTGAGTTCTGTCTGTACAGAGGGGGCTCAGCTGTGGGGGGCTTGCAGGTATCTTGTGCAGTCCTGCCTTGCCTGGCCAGTTCCCTGCTCCATGGCAGGTTCTCCACCTTCTCTGTAGATTCCCTTGCCAGGCAGATTCTGGTGACATAAGGAACCTATTTTTTCCCTCCAGTTTTTCCACTCCCTGCCCAGAAAGACATTGTCTCAACCACAATCTCTTCTTCCTTCCTTCCTTCCTTTCTTTCTCTCTTTCTCTCTTTCTTTCTTTCTTTCTTTTCTTTTCTTCTTTCTTTTTCTTCCTCTCCTCTCCTCTCCTCTCCTCTCCTCTCCTCTCCTCTCCTCTCCTCTCCTCTCCTCTCCTCTCCTCTCCTCTCCTCTCCTCTCCTCTCCTCTCCTCTCCTCTCCTCTCCTCTCCTCTCCTCTCCTCTCCTCTCCTCTCCTCTCCTCTCCTCTCCTCTCCTCTCCTCTCCTCTCCTCTCCTCTCCTCTCCTCTCCTCTCCTCTCCTCTCCTCTCCTCTCCTCTCCTCTCCTCTCCTCTCCTCTCCTCTCCTCTCCTCTCCTCTCCTCTCCTCTCCTCTCCTCTCCTCTCCTCTCCTCTCCTCTATTTTTGGATCTCCAACTCATCAGACACCTGTGCCCTGAGAGGACTGGGAGAGGCTGTGTGTGCTTGTACTTGCTGGCACTTGAAACATACTTGGTACCAATTCAGTACTGTGAGAAAAATGTTTTGCCTTTTAACTCATCACATCACAAGATGATCTTTTGACTACGCCCTCTCCCTGAAAAGAAATATCACATTATCAGCTTTTCTTGAAATAGAGCAAAGTTCCAGCTTCATGCTTGGTTCAGCATCGTGCCTTGATAAACACGTTGTTATTCCAGATAAGTAGATCTGTTCTTGTCCATGAGGTATCAGCACAACATGTCCTTATCTCAGACAGATCCCTGATGGGAATGCTCCTGTTTGGTGAGACAAACCCCAGCCAGGTGTCCCTGAGCTCCTGAGAGCCTCATTGTGTTACTGAAACCTCATGTTCTGTTGTAAAGATGACTGGAGAAATCCTCCCTTGCACTGCAAGCCCTGCTCATTTCCCATTTTCTATTGTAGTGCCTTAACAATGGCAGTGCTTAATCGCTCTCTCCAGAATTGCACCCCAGGATTTGGCTGATTCCCACTCAACCTTATTTATTCCCCCCACTTCTCATTTTTGACCTTTTTCATGTCATCAAGTGGCTGTCCCCAGGGTCTGCTTTTGCTCTCTTTGTTATGGGAAAGCTTCTTTGGAGTCTGGTTGAAATGTGACATTTAACTCAAAGGAAAACCACAGAATAAGCCAACAAAACAGTTTCCTGAAAGAAAACTGAATTTCTTCAAAAACCCCTTTTTCTCCGAATAAAAATTCTGACTTTGAACACATCCGTCAACTTTCAATTGTAAAAGATAAAATAAAACACTACATCCAAAATGACTACAGTTCTTTGTAGAAAATGTTTAGTTGTGCACAGAAGAACAGACACCCTAAAACTAAACTGCAATTCCACAAGTAATTGTGTGAACACAGAAAGATGCTGACACAAAGCATTTTGTTAAGTGTCATTTTAAATGTGAGTTAGATAAAAAAATGCTGAGATGAAGGAGCTCACCATGTCTGATACGTGGTTTAGGATGTTTTCCTCTAGAGAAAATTAACATTTTATTTTTCCATCATACATAGGAAGAAACAAATATGGAAATCATAGACCTTGTCAAGGAACAAAAAATCCCAATTTTCATTCAAGTCCAGTGGAAAATAGACTCATTCCAGCAATTGCCTGAAATCCTCTCCATTGGCACAGCTTTTCCTGTAGGACACCAGGTCCCTCTGGTCTTATTGTTACATGTTCACTTCTGCTGGGAATTACTCAGAGTTTGGGGCCTCTGGATTTATGTTTGGTGATTGTTTCTATAGCTCTGCTTTGTTTTCTCATCCCTATTTGAGCTGACATTCCCCAGTGTCCCTGAGAGCTCCTGGGTGCCCCAGTCTGCTTTAATGCTCCATGAAAACATTTAATTTATTTGGAATATCCCTTCTTCTTATACTGACACTAAGCAGGTGCTCTGTGACACTCTTTATTTTGATAATTATATCACGTTTCCAAAACCCCAGGCTGTGATTTGAACAATTTCAAACTTCTGTATCTCTCAACATGCTCCAAAGATTTTTCCCTACTCCCATGACTTTCCCAGGCATTTCTAAGCATCTCCAAACTCTGCAAAGTGCCTTTTTGATAAGGGATGACTGACACAGCTTTCCATGCAAGGCCACACTGCTGGGGTATTTAACAGCACAGCCACATTTCCCATGGGATTCTCCACCGTGGCTCTTCATTTGTTCACATTTGTCCCTTGGGCCCACGAGCACAGCAGTGGCTGTCACTGTGCCATAAATAAAGATGACTGTGTCAAGTTGTTCCTTCATGAGTGAAGGGGGCTAATTTGGAAGCAGTAAGATATGCAAATAACTTGGGCCTTGTGCTGCATTTATCAACTTGTATTTTCAGTTGTTAATAGATTGCCAAGTTGTTTCTCCCTACTGAACTTCCTGGACAGGAATCCTGTATAGGAATGTTTGGGTTTAAGTAAGAAGAAAATCACAGAATCATGGAATGGTTTGGGTTGGAAGGGACCTTAAAGATCATCCAGGGCCACCCCTGCCATGGCAGGGACACCTTCCACTGTCCCAGGCTGCTCCAGCCCCAGTGTCCAGCCTGGCCTTGGGCACTGCCAGGGATCCAGGGGCAGCCCCAGCTGCTCTGGGCTCCCTGTGCCAGGGCCTGCCCACCCTGCCAGGGAACAATTCCCAATTCCCAATATCCCACCCAGCCCTGCCCTCTGGCACTGGGAGCCATTGCCTGGGTCCTGTCCCTGCAGCCCTTGGGAATTGTCTCTCTCCATGGTTCCTGGGGCTCCTTCAGGCCACAATTTGATCACCCCAAAGTTTCTCTTCCTCAGGCTGAACAATCCCAACTTAAGGTGCCCATTACTGGTGACAGGCTAATTAGCCAGTTCTTAATTTGTTTCTTATGATACACTGATTTAAATTATACTGTAAATAGTTGTGGGGCATTTTGGTGAACGCCTTATGGAAGCCAAATGTAAGCATTGGATCAGCAGTTTCCTTTTTAGCCATTAATATAAACAAACAAATCTAGCAGAGTTTGATTTCCAAGGATCCAAACAAGTTGAATTTGTTGATATAACAGCCTGGTAGATGTTTCCTTTTCTCTCTTTTCTAATTATCAATTACCAAATCCACAGACATGCATATATACATGTATACAAGGCTATATAAAATAGTATCTGTATTACCCTCCTGCACTCTACCCTAGAGCACAAATAAAATAATTGCTGTTCAAACCCCCTCTTTTTAATGTGCCAATGCATCTTTTCACCAGAGCTCAGCCAATTCCAGTGAATGTCCCTTCAGAGCACTTGGATTTTTGTCTCTGGTTCAGTAATGGATTTCCTTTAAATTCAGTATTTGTTGCAACTCCTCTTGATCTCCCTTAGTACTCTGCACTCATTATTGCAAAAGCAGATGTCCAGATTAGGCATTTTTCCAGCATTTTTGTGGTGAAGGGTGATAAAAGGAAAATCTTTGCCTTCATAGCCATGTCCTCACCTTCTTAATTATTCCCATTAGCCTTTCACAAATCAGCACATCCACAAAACTTTCACAGGTTTCAAAATTTTGAGCATTAAGACCTTCTTTATGTTTTTACTTAAGACTTAAACTCACAATCAGATTTTTGTGGGTTTTGCTTGCCTCAAACATAAATAAAATGTAGACAGCAGGAGAAGCATATATCCTGCATTTTTAGAGTATTTTTCCACAATTGATTTCAAATAAAAGGGAATTTTAGCTTCATTTTACAAACAGAGAGCTGAAGGGCATTGACAAGTGACTGTGCTGGGACAGTGCAACAGAACAGAGCTCAGGTTTCTGATTCCCTGGTGCTTTAAAAGGTTGATACAATTGCTTCAAAGACAGAGATTTGTGGAAGAAATGGACCTATTAAACTGCTCTATTTAATGATTTCACTCTACACAATTATATAGTCACATATATATGTGATATAAGTATATAATGTGTGTGTTCAAATTAGAGCCTCATAGTTAAGGGAGTTGAAGGAGAAAAAGAATGAGATATTTCAAGAGGTGAAATGAGTAAGATCACAGCACACAAAAAGTGGTCATTGTTCATACCTGGCCTGGTTGCAATTCTTTGTGTTGCTTCTGGATAAACTGATGTGTTTGGGAAAATAAAAGTGGCACCTCCTGAAGAGAAAGAAGAGGACATAACACCTAAAGATTCATTTCCACAGTCCCTAAATCCACCAATATTTTCCCCTCCTGTAGAGCGAATGAATGAAGACTCTGAATAACTAATTTCTGCCTCTAGACTGTTAAATACAAAAGTTCACTCCAATAATCTTTACATCTATGTAAATCCATTCAAATTACTGGATAAAAGTCTGTGCAAAATCTGTTTCAAGAAGGAGACAGCCAAGCTCAGGAAATCCCTTCCACCACAACCACCTCCACCTGGGAAGGTGGCTTTGTACCCCCTGAAAAAAAACCTCTTTGCCTTCATTAGTGCATTCCCAGAAAGGTTCATATTTTCAACAGAGACGTTTGGGTCAGACCCTCAGATATCTTATTAATCTTCCCCAGAGTGAAAAAATGAGAAATATTGAGCTTGATGAAGGAAATGGAATCTCCCTTTAGTCAGGCACTGAAACTGCTCTGACTACACCAATGGACTTCTAATGACCCTCTCCAGGAACACCAAAAAGGTCAATTACTCCTCATTTCAAGAACTTTTTTTCTAACTCTTTTGCGGTCCACTGAAAATTGAACAACTAATTTCCCATATGCTGATGATCAGCATGACATTATTCACACTCCCCAATGACAGATAATCTCATTTTGGTGAAACGAATTTCAGAATATCATTGTCAGTGCACAAATAGAGAAAAAGATAACACACAGAACTGCTGAACAACACTTGGATATCTGTAAGTGGAAGCTGCTTGGCAAATTAGAATCTCTAAAGCCAGAGATGGAAATGATCATCAAGTCTATCTATTTTTAAAAAGGACTTGAATCTTATTCCAAACCACATCAAAGTAAATGGAAAATTTTTTTGTTGCCTTTGGTGGGGTTTGAAGCAGGCCTGGAGCCCACAGCAGAACTTTGTTTGCCACTATGACCAGTGGCAAACCTCTAATCTCAAGGAAAGATCTTCTAATCCAGTGAATTTTGCTATGAAACTCACTCAGAGTGAAAAACAAAATAAAATATGAAAGAAGCATTGCAATCCAAGTTTTGTTTTCTTTTTCTTTTGCATTATCCTTTGTATTATCTTTTTCCTTTCTCATTGAGAATTGTTATTTCTGGTCACTGTAGGTAACTAACACCCTCAGGCATGATCATGCAATATTCCAAACATCTTTTGCAGGGATATAAACCACATTATTTGTACAATTCCATGCCATCCTCTGTTGCACAACTGTTAGAGCAAGTTAAAATCGATTCTGAATTATTTTCATAAATACTTTAAGTTGCATCCTGAAAGACAGATGAGGCATGTGTCATTCTCCTGCCTACACTCAACACTTTCCTGGGCCAAATTAACAGAAGGGTGAATATCAACAAAAATAATTTTAAATTCAGATCAGACTTAGTGGCAATTAACATCAGACTTAGTGGAATTCCCAGCTCAAGTCCCACAGCAGCTAGAAGATGAGATGAGCTAACTGCCTAAAGAGCAATTTTATTGATTTCCACAACATTTAGCTCACGGGAGGGGAGACATCCCCACTCCCCAGAGCCCAAAGCACTTGTGAGCTCCAAGAAGCTTCTAAGGATCCATGGAGTAGATCTGACAGTAGAATGGACAGAAGCATGAAAAAATCCTCAGATAAAAGGCCCCAAACCTGCAGGTTTATGCTGTGTCAGGGACCCCTCTCCATGGTAGGAAAGAAATTTTTGCACCATTTCTGCGCCACCTGGCCCTGTGTGATCTCACCTTTTCTCTGTGTGTCTGTGCAGAAAACACACAGACAGCAGGGAGGGGATTCTCTTGCCTCCCTCCTGATTTACCACTTCCATTTTTTTAGCAAGCAGCCCATGGAAAGGAATCCTGTGCTTTTAGAAGATGACCTACAGCAGTGGGAGCAGTGCCAGCATTACCTGTGTTTCTAGCATGCATTAACCGTGGAGAGTTTTGTAAGGCCTTATCAACATCATCTGAAGTCAAATGTGGAAGAGGAGCTACAAAACAAAACAAAAAGCAACACCAAAATGTAAAAAAAAAAATCGTGAATTATCGTTTTAAACCATATTTTCCCCTGACAGGATTGCCTGAATGTGAATCTATCAACAGCCTGCACTTTGGAGGGAGGTGTGTGGGCTACAGGGTAAATCAGGGCATTCATTTATCCAATATCATAATTTATTGTTATGAATGCACAAAATTTCTGGCTGGTTATTGACAGTGTGCGTGTGGAGGAGACTGCACCGCACTGGTGTTGCAATGCTTGGTGGTTTTTTGCTCTTAAAACCATGTTCCTTTTAACTTCTTTAAAGTGAGGCAATTTTTCCTCAAGCTTAGGTGAAAGCCCTCAATCCAGGTAATCCCTAGTACCTTTTTCCCATTGAAATTCTAGATGCACTGCAATTAATTTGCATTTGGACCTCAGGGGCTGTTCCTTTTTTCCCATGAATTTACAGATTTTTTTTTTATTCAATTCAGTTGAATCTTCCCGATCTTACCCAGAGTACAGCAAACTGCTGCCAGTCCTTAGAATCATGCCTGGAATTCACTTCATGAATCAATGTTTGCACTCTCGTTTAGTTAAAATGGAAAGAAATGAGTATGTGACCAGAAAAAACATTAGCACTGAACCCCATGTGATTTTTCTTCCTGTTGAATACGCTTTAATTCAATTTTTCTCTGAGATGGATACATAGAAAGAGTCTCTAATTCTTCTCTTTGATAAACATGAGTGAAATTAATGGGAATCTTTCCATCAAACTCAACAGGATTTGGGTTGGCCTCCCTGTTATGCTCTTAGGAACAGCAACATTTGCAACAGACATTTGAAAACCCAATTATTATACACAGCAATACATCCAGGACTGACTGCAGGCACGACGGAGGACTGGCTTACTCTCTCTGAGGTAGTGTAGGTGTGACAGGAGGATGTCTGCATTGTAGCTGGAGGTGAGCCTCTGGAAGTCATCCTTGGTCATTTTGCAGAGCTCCTTGCCGTCGATGTTCTGGAAGAGCAGGATGTCCACGTCCGGCAGCCCGTACTCCTTGACCGCCCACTCCAGCCACTGGCGCACGTGGTCAGTGCTCCACAGCGTGGGGTCTGCGGGGCCACACAGCATCAAGTCAGGCAGGGAAGGGTGTCTTGGGTTGCAAAGGCAAGCTGTGGCTGGGGCTGTGTGTTCCACTGGCACCTGGCAGAGCTGGGCCAGTTCTCTCCTGTCCATGGCCACCTGATCAAACCAGCTGGGGCACTTTTCTTTATCTCTCCCACAGCCAATCCTCCCTCAGGGAAATCTCTTCTGTCCATGGCCATGGAGCCTCCCTGCAGGGCTGATCCAATTCCAGCATCCCATGGGAGATGCTCCCCCAGGGGAGGAGCCAGGAATTCCTACCTGGATAGAATCTGACCCTGCACACCCCAGCAGCCTTTTCCCCCTGCATTCCCAGAGGAGCAGCTTTCTCCTCCTCTGCATTCCCAGAGGGAGCCCAGGCCCATCCACAGCACCCCTGGAGCTGCAGAGGAAACTCCACCCTTGGCCAGGACCCTGCTCCAGCAGAGCCACATCTGCCCCTGCAGGAGGATTGCAGCCCCCATGGGATGGGGCTGTGCCAGCCCCCTGCCCAGCAGGGTGTCAGGGGGATTCTGACTCTGCCAGGGGTTTCTTTTTTGTACTGTTGCATTTGTATTTTTAATTTTCCTAGTAAAGAACTGTTATTCCTACTGCCACATCTTTGCCTGAGAACCCCTTAATTCCAAAATTATAATAATTCAGAGGGAGGGGGCTTACATTTTCCATTCCAAGGGAGGCTCCTGCCTTCCTTAGCAGACACCTGCCTATTCAAACCAAGACAAAGAGGAATTGCTGAGGCATTGGACCAGTGCAAAATAATCCCCCCTTTACTGACTGCTGGAGGAATTAATTTGGTGTGCTGAGTGCAAGGGAGAACAACTGTGGAGAGCTGTGAGCTCTGAGTGCTAACAACAAACTCTGTGCTGCTGAGAGAGGTCCTCACACTCAGCTCTTCTGCCTCCTTGTTTTTAGGCCTTTTTAGCCACAGGTTAACAGAGCTTCTGGCCCACCCACAGCACTGCAAGCTGAACAATTTTCAAAACTCTCTGTTCAATCCTTATCTTTATTCAAGTGAAATTTCCACTCGTGTCTGAAAGAATCTTTCTTGGGTACAGGCTAAATAAGCACTCACAGATTTGGGCAGTTATTTCACAGAGTGGGTCTCTAGTTAGTATATCAGAATATTAAAATATTCTGCATTTTTTTTTTTTCCCAGACTGCTGTGTTGTGTATTGCTACACCTGCATGGTTCTGTACTGAATACCTGAAGAATTGGCAAAACCATCTGGGGAAAAAGAGCCCCAAACAGTTGAGATTTCTAGCAAAATGTTTTTTAATGAATCCTTAATTTTAACTTAAGCTTCCCTCCCCTGCCCCAAACTCCTCATTTTCTATTTCTCTTCCATTCTACCTTTCCTTGTTCTTGAGGAAGGAACCAACAACATGAAGGTTCCTCAAGCTCATACCATGAAGAATTTATACTTTTTGCAGAGAAAATATTAAAGCCAAGGGGAAAAAAATTCTTCAATACTTTCTTCCTTATCATCTTAATGACTCTGTGATTTTGTGATATCCTCAAGGCTGAGAATGGGGCATGTGGAGGTCCATTGGCTGTTGTTCATCCCATTAAAATCTGGGACATGAATGGCAGCCTAAATAGTTTTTCTATGGCTTAACTTCAGTGCCATTCCCTCTATTTTCACTGTTGTTCAGGCTGGTCTGAAAGAGGGGGAGACCTCCTGAATTCTACCAAAAAACAGTTAAAATAATGCCTCCATCTGGTATGAAATATGCAGGAATCTAGAGGGATGCAAGTCTGGTGGTAAATCTTGGATCTGGATGAGATTGTCCACACCTACAGCAGAGAACTCTGAAAACTTCAGTTTGCTCTGAAGTAAACAACCAAACACCAGGAGATTTACCAAAATATTTTCATTATGTCTATAATTTTTAAATGCCCTTTAATTATGATAAATAGAAAGTTACCACAGCTGGAAATGTGAATTTTACTTCTAACTTTGCCACACGACCTGCATACTGCCTATGCAACAATCAAAACTGATTTTTGCCCATTAATTTCTTCAAGTGACCTCAAAACAGCAAGGCTGTGACTGTGACCATCTTGCTCCTTGATAGTTATTCAAACCCATCTCAAAAACACCTCCAGGAATACACTAAATAAAAAATCCCTTGCTAGCTAACCATGCTAAGAATTACTAGAAGTCTTTTTAAAAAAAAGTGCCATGCACCAGGAAAAGGAATGTTTTAGAACATTCAAAAGCTCAATATTTCAGTGTTGGCAGAACATTTATTTTTCAGAGCATCACTCTCCCGTCTCCAGAACAGAATTGACAATACCATTGCAGAGGACACTGCAACAGATTTGTCCACACCTTTCTTGACAAATAACTGAAATAATCACAGCTTGCAAAATTGGCCACAGTCAGTACTCTTGCATGTCTAAGCAACTGAAAAACTGTAATAAAATTAAGCAACATGGCAGAGGCAGAAATATTTCAGACTGGCACCTCTCTGCTGGAGAGGAACCAGCAGCAAAACATTCCCTCCTGGCTGCAGGTGTTGAGTTTACCCTGTGCATATCCTGTGGTTTAGGAACACCCACAGATGCCATGATGCTTTCACTTGGAAACAGGCACACTAATTACTCTGCAAAATATTCCAGGTTTGCTTGGAGGACAAGGCAGCCAGAACTGAAGAAGGCAGCAGACTTCTTGTCCCATCAACTGTTGAATCCCACAGCCAAGCCTGCCAAGGCTGACCAAGAATTTCTCAATTGTGCTCCTACATTGCAGTGGAGTTGTCAGTTTGCTTATTAAAATGCTTTATGCTGCCCAGACTCAGGGGATAACCCACATAAAGGCTTTTCATGCCCTGTCTGAGCCCACAGAAACTGATGTGTTTTGGTATTTTCACAGATAACCTTGCTACGGTGATCCTTTCTCTCTCTCCCACACACCCTGCACCCAGCTTGTCCAAGGGGTAAGAAATGGAGGTGCTTCTTCCTTTTGCTACTCTAGGGTGAAATCCCCCAAGAAGGAGCTACAGGAGTCAGATAAGATCTGAGTGCCTGTTATCAGCCCGTTCTGCTACTGAAATGGGAAGAACAGATTGAGGAGGTGTCCTCACTGATCCTCCTCAGCTCATTCTCTCAATAACCCCTAAAAATTACTGCTCTTTGGTTCCTGATCACCCACATCACTGCCTTTCTCCAAACCCTCTTAAATAATCCTAGTGGACTTGAGGGAAATGCAGTTTTTTTAGCTTGCAGTTTTGGTGTAGAGGGTCTAACCTGCTGGCACAATGACTCTTCGTTCGTTGGTCGTCATGTTTGGGGGTGGAACGTGCTTCTCCTCCATGTAGCTTCCATAGTTCATCCCAACACTGTCTGAGCTGCTGACCATCTTCCCTCCTTTTGCCACGCTGCAGTCATCTGGAGAGTTCCTAGGCAGACAAGAAAGGTGTGCTTCCATTATTATTCCAGTCCTTATTAATATCACCTGGAATGAAATGGAAAACTGGGAGTGGAGCACCTGGAAAACCCAGCACCCCCCACCCAGTGACTCTGCAGATTCCTTCAGTTGTCTAAAACCACCAACCAGGTTCAAAGGACCATATATTTATTATCAAAGGATCAGGCTCTCGTATCTCTCCAGAAATTATAAATACTAATAATTTAATTCCAGACATGGAATGGAGGCTTGGTCATGAGCTTGTTCAGTCTGGTGGCTGCAAGGAGCTGCACTTCCCTCTCCAAACATCTCACAGACAACTGAGAAACGCAGAAATGTATTTATTGCATATTTTCTGGGAGAAAACTATTCTTAGTTGCCATTGTCCAAGCAGTCCAAGGCTTGGAGAGCTGCCCATCTTTTCTGCCATCATTGTTCCACACTCAGTTGCACTTCATGTCATGCAATGTATTCACATTTCTACGTAAGGCTCACAAAAAAAAAGGAATATTTGCCAAAGCCATGATTCAAAATACCACACGCATGACTGGAAAACCTTTCAGCTCCTGACTAGCTCAGTCTCCATGGTACTGTAGTCAAGACAGGGAAATCTGCAGAGGATCTGCAACCAGACACCTCTTTAATTTTGGCTTTGCTTTCTGAATAGAGTCTTTAGGTTTAACATCCCACAGGGGGTTCCTTAATGGCAATTTAATTGCATCACAGTTTTCTTTCTGGCAGACACAGACATATTTGTCCCTTAATTTAATGTCTACAACGTGTTTCATCAGAGGGAGAAAAATTGTTACAAAAATCAAAATAAAGAACTCAGCCGTGGGGAATACCTTTAAATGTAAAGAGGTTGTTTGGCAAGGGAAGAAGGGTGTTAGCTGGGGTTTGGTTTCTTTAGCAATACCTCATTACTAACAAGCTTTCCTTTAGTCCTGCCATTTAACTCCTGAAATTGTGCTGTGGTCTCACTAAACAAGAGGCAAGTCACAGATTCATGGAATCATAGAATGGGTTGGGTGGGAAGAGAATTTAAAGCCCATCCACTGCCACCCCTGCCATGGCAGGGACCCCTTCCACTGTCCCAGGCTGCTCCAGCCCCAGTGTCCAGCCTGGCCTTGGGCACTGCCAGGGATCCAGGGGCAGCCCCAGCTGCTCTGGGCACCCTGTGCCAGGGCCTGCCCACCCTGCCAGGGAACAATTCCTAATTCCCAATATCCATCCAGCCCTGCCCTCTTTCAGTTTAAGGCCTGTTCCCCTTGTCCTGTCACTCCAGACCCTTGTCCAAAGTCCCTCTCCAGCTCTCTTGGAGTCCCTTTTGAGCCCTGTGACTCAGTTGTGTTGACTGCTCAGCACAACCATGGGTCAGGAACTAATCCAGTTATAATTCTCACAGGAGTGTTTTAAAAAAAGAACCAGCACTTGGAAAGCTGAAAAATTAGTGTACATCTTAAACACCAAAAGAAAATACAGTGTAGCATTATTTTTTCTACACAGAGTTTCTACTAATTTTACCCTTCTGTGTTAAGGTAGATACTAAAGAAAGAAATCAACTGCTGCTGACTTTCAGTTTAAAAAATAAAATATATCAGAGAGATCATTCAATGGCTGACAACATCACCTTTAGGAGAAGGAAGAGGGCCTTGAATATTGCCTGGAAAACGTTGGCTTCACACACTTTGTCCAGGATGCCTCTAAACACATCCCATATGAAATCTGCCCTGTGTAAAAGCCCTGCAACTGCTCTGTCAGCCCCAGGACTGAAAAACAACCACAAGGGAAGACACAGTCAGCACCTGCCACTGCGTGGTGGTGAATTCAGCCTTTCCTCTCACAACCAGAGCACTTGGGCAATATTTTCTCAGGTTTAGTTTTGCTCTTCTACCACACACCACTAAATATAACCCTGGGATGCAGCCCATTTCTGTCCAAACAGAGCAGAGCAAAACAACGCTGCTTTTTGTTTCAGACATAAACGCTGAAGAACTTTTGTGATGATTCCTTGTGAGTGAAATGTTGGCTTTTTCTGCTTCCCTTTCACAAATACAAATGGCATAAACATGTGAGTGAGTCTGCACTTTAAATTATGGACATTTGGAAACATCCTCCACCACCTGCCCTTATACGTGTGCAGATGTGGACCCCGACTCCCAAAAGCAGTTCTGTTACAAAGAACTATTTGGCCCATTCACTGAATTTTTAGGAAACAGAGAGCTAGCAACATCCTTTAGTTTAACTGGCACGATTATTTAATTTTGGTTTTGTTTTTTTTTCTGGGGAAAGAAACTTGGGATAAAGGGACTACGAATTGAAATATCCCATCAGTAGCAGCCTACAGCACTTCTACAAGCAATGTTGCATTAAAAACACTCTTGTAAACACTGAGCAGTAAATGATGTGGAAGATCCAGTAGCACAGAGCTTCTGGCAGTCTGACAGGGCTTCTGAGATGGTTTTCTGATCTGAATATAAACAGACAGGGGTGGGGAAGAAGATCATAAATAAGTCACAACTTTTCATTAAAATCCAGAAGCAGATGGTCAAGAGTTTTGTCCCTTTAGCTCAGTGGGTGGACAAGCAAATCCCCCATCCATCAAATCTCCTAAGACCACGCTTAATTTCAGGCATGGAATCAGCTCCATGGGACTTAACTGGACTACTCTGGTACTTCAAATTGAGTGTGTGCCCTAAACCACTGAGCCAGGGCTTAACTCAACTGCCTGGAACAAACTCCTACAGTACAGAAAGCAAAACTGAAAATGCAAGCAGATGCTAGAAAATGGTGTTTCTAGTGCCCAGAACAACAAGAGTGTGATTGTCTACAAAGGGGTTTTTTTAGGACTTTCTCTGAGTCTGCTTTATTTCTGAACCACCGGGGGAGCAGGGTGGAAAAGCAGCTTTTGGAAAGTGTGTCCAGAATGAAGGGTGCAGCTCTGCAGTAATTCTTCCCCAGCTCCAGGTCTGAAATGAAACCAGAGATGTTTTTCTTCACGGCTGCCTGTTATTTTTGCCCTTTGTAAATATACTGTGTTACACCTGGAATTTACAAAAAAAAAAAAAAAAAAAAATTAAAAATTAAAAAGAGGTAAGACTACACACAATCATGGTACCCAAGAACACTCTGTCCAGTCTTGAGCTGATAAATGTCTGCTGAGAAAGTATTTTTTCCTTGGACCTGAAAGCCTCACCTTTATGCAGGGTTACTTGAAATCAAGCTGATTTGATAGTTAAATTTATCACCCTCTCCTACTGAAGCTGATTGGAGTTTTTCCAGTCATTGACTCTGATGAAAGCAGACATAAGTTCATAAATAAGTGTATGAAACACATCTTTTCCTTTTCACTATGCTTTTCCCCAGGTGACATAAAACACCTGTGTTGTGCTGAAGTGCAAGGTGTCAGAGAAATTCAGATTAGAATCAGCAAAACCCTACATGTGTCATTCCTGTAATATAAACTCCTCTGTTCAATATTTCTGAGTTTCAGAGGGAAATAAATGAGAAAAAAATATATTCTCCAAATATCTACATGTCTTCACAAGTTTATTTAATAAGCACAGCTTGGATTACAGAGGCTGCTACAAGGTCAGCTCATACTGAGGGCATTGCAAAGCTTGCTCAGCCTCATCCTCATTCACTGCAGCCACTCAGGTTGTGGTGAATTTGGTCAGTGCTTCCTCCCCGAGGAGTTTGTCACTGAAAAAGTGGCCCATGAAGAAAAAACCTGAAGATTCCCCAAAATTTATTGCTTTGAAGTACAGTGGGGACAGCCAGATGCTCCCAGGGGAGAAGGAGCGCGTGCTGAGACTCTGAAAAGCACTTCCAGCGTGATTTTGGAGGCCTCAGCACTTGTCAGAGAATCACAGAATCCCAGAATGGTTTGGGTTGGAAGGGAATTTAAAGATCACTCAGTCCCAACCCCTGCCATGGCAGGGACACCTTCCACTGTCCCAGGCTGCTCCAGCCCCAGTGTCCAGCCTGGCCTTGGGCACTGCCAGGGATCCAGGGGCAGCCCCAGCTGCTCTGGGCACCCTGTGCCAGGCCTGCCCACCCTGCCAGGGAACAATTCCCAATTCCCAGTATCCCCCCCAGCCCTGCCCTCTGGCACTGGGAGCCATTCCCTGGGTCCTGTCCCTGCAGCCCTTGGGAATTGTCTCTCTCCATGGTTCCTGGGGCTCCTGCAGGCCCTGCAAGGCCACCCTGAGCTCCCCCCAAAGCTTCTCCTGTGCAGGTGAACAATCCCAGCTCTGCCAGCCTTTCCTCCCAGCAGAGCTGCTCCAGCCCTCTGCTCATCCTGCTGCCTCCTCTGGATTCCCTTCCAAGACTTCTTGTGAGAGAAAAGTTTCCCACAGAGAACTCCAGCACAACAGAGGCATGAAAATGCCAGAAAAACTCACACTGGTCGAAATATCCCTGGGGTGCTCCCACAGGCTCTTGCCCAACTGCTCAGTGACCTGGGCTGGGGATCTGTACACAGAGAAGTAAATAAATGGGTGAGTAAGTAACTGGAAAGGGGATGGCCAAGCTGGGAACAAGCTGCCAGGTCTGTGGAAGGCAGGAGAGTCCCTCAGAAACACATCACAGGCTAAAGCTACTTAAACTGGTGCTGAAACCATGTTGACAGTCTGCTAATCTTTGCTGTAAGGTGTCAAAAGCAATCCTAAGAAGACAAAAGGAAATAGGAGAAAAGTACAATCCCCCCATGGCCGCTCAGTCACGGCACTGCTCTGCTCCATGTTGGGCTTTGCATGCTCCAGCAGCCCCAGCAGGCCATGGCCATGGAGAGGCTGGAATGGGGCATCCCCTTGCAAACAGAGCACCCAAAGCTGGGGCAAACACCTCCATATGGGGTGCCCTGGGCTTGGTGGCTGCTCAGGGTTACGTGGGGCTGGCCCAGGGTCACTCAGAGATGTCACCTGGAGGCACCTCTGGCTCCTTTCCCCCGTGACAGCACACGCAGAGCTGCTGGCGTCCTGTACACACAACAGAAGGTGCTTTTATACTGATCTGTACACACAGCAACCATTCATCTCCGATCAAACAATAACTTTGCCTAATTGGATCCTCTCATTTTCTTTTTTATTTTCTTCCCCTTAGCTTTCCCCAGCTATCCTGCAACCCACGGCTGCTTCGAGCCTCAAGGCCATGGTGGCAAACACAGGCAGTCAGCATCTGGCTCACTAGAGGCCAGTCAAGCTATAAATATTCCCAGCCTGGCTCTTTGTGCTCCCAGTGTGGGGAAACAGCTGGTTTAAGTTTGACTGCACGTTGTCATTTCTCCATTAGTGCAAACACTTCAATATTTCTTACGTGTCAGGTTGGAGTGAAGAAAGGGAAAGCAGGGAAGGAGGTCACGAAAAGCCAAAGCTAAGAAATGATGTTCTGTATATACATAATTTACAATTAGATTGCTGCCTGGGACAAGGCTGAGGTTTGACATGGTGATAGCTAGGCCAAAGCCACAACGACTTCCCGGTTGGCCTATAACTTTCAGGACCTATTTTCTCTTGTTTTTCTTTTATTATTTTTATAGAAATTCTATTATGATGGTAATGGATTACATTTCTCAAATTGTATTTCATTTCAAGAGCTTGTAAGGCTGTTGTATTTGTGGTTTCGTAAAATATGAAATACCAGGAGACGGGGCCCTTCCCAAACCACACGTGCCTTCTTTTGTGGGCAGGGATCATATAGAAAGTTAGGAAAATAGAGAATGCCAGGCATAAACAGAAGTGACATCTTGTATGGAAACCATAATCCCCCATGTCTGTGGAATGTCTGCTGATTTTCATGATTAGCACTAAGGGGCTGTGAGGGTGCAAAATGCTAAGGCCCATGATTAGCCACTTTTCCTTACCTTCTGTTTTGTCTTAAAAAGCTATTCTTAAACTTTAAGTACTGAACACCCCCACTGATGCTGCCCTGATCAAAATGAAACACCCACTAACGACAGGGCAGAGGAGAGAACTCACCACCAGCTCTAAGTGCTCTGGACAGAGTAAACCATGTACAGGAAATAACAAAGCAATGATGGCAATAGTCCTAAATAACGACAGCAATCACAACTCTTGTGGGGTCCTATGTCATTATTTGAAGATTATTTTTATATTTCACTGCCCATCTGAAAGCCTTTGGTTGCTGGGAATTCAGTGGTCAATCCCAAATGTAGCTATGATAATTATGAATGAGCCCATTATCCCAGACTGGAAAGCTTCTTATTTAGCACCTGCCAGCCCAGCACCCCCCAAAAAGCTTCCAAAAAAATAAAATAGTTGCAGTGTTAGTGAGCTGAGTTTGTTTTTCCCCTTGGCAACATGTTTGCCTCAAGAACAGAGCCAAACCATGCCCACACACACATGCAAGTACTCGTGTTAAGCTGCTGGATTTTCAGAGCAAAGAGGAGCTTCTTGAAGCAATTGCACATCCTGACTTTGCCATTTTTCCAGCTTGGCAGGCAGCCACTCCACCAACCACCCAGTCACTGGGAAAAAGGATTATCAGTCTGAGATAATCAATATCTTCTTACCCAAAATTAATAATACTTTACACAGGCAGCTCCAATAAGGAAAATCATCCTCTTAGGACACATCTCCCAGCTCTGCCCTGGGCTGCAGTAGGGGCTGACTCTGCTGGCGATGCCTTTTCTTTGGTTTTAGTATTAAGAGTTAGACATGGTTAAGGAGAAAAGGGTTTTTATTTTGGTATTTAACAAGGCTTTTTATGGTGTAATAATTTGTTAAGGTGGAGTATGTTGAAATGTATATACATCACAGATTGCATATACAATTTTATAGATTTTGTAAATTAGCAGATTTAACAAAGATGTTTTAATGAGAGGCTTAAATGAATAGCGTGACATTTTTCTATTTTAATTTTTTTTTTTTTTTAGGTAGGCTTATGTTAGTTTACAGGATATGTTTTAGAGGGGGCTTTGGTTTTTTAGCTTTAAATTGTGAGGTTTTTAGGATGTTTGGTTTTTTGGCTTAGTAGAATATTAGGATTATGCTATATTAGGTTTAAAGAATTTCAATTATGTATGTTAAGAGTATTGAGAATACATAAAAGGTATATAAAAAGAAAAGGTAAAAAAAATCATCATGGCATCACTGGAGACAATCCCATGGCCTGTTGAGGGGTTTGGGCCAGGCTTGTTGTTTAGTGTGAGCTGAGGTTTCCCAGGAGTGCCAGGCTGGATGCCGGTGGTGTGCCACCACATGTGGCAGGGACGTGGCACCGCGCCCCCGCCGTGGGGCTGTGCTCCAGGGCTGGGAAAAGCTGTGCCTGGGGAAAACAAGTGATGTCAGGGTGGTGGATGCACATCAGCCCTGTCCCTGCACATGCTGGACCCTCACCAGGCAGGGGTCAAGAGGATGGGGCCAGAATTTTCAGTGACAGGATGAGGAGCGATGGCCGTAAATGAACCACAGGAAGTTCCACCTCAACAGGGGGAAGGATTTCTTCACTTTGTGGGTGGCAGAGCACTGGAACAGCTGCCCAGGAGAACAAGGAGTCTCCCTCTCTGGAGACATTCCAAACCCACCTGGATGCATTCCTGGGTCACCTGCTCCAGGTGACCCTGCCTTGGCAACAGGGATGATCTCCAGAGGTGCCTTCCAACCCCAACAATTCCACGATTCAATGATTCTCTGAAGCTGCTTAAATGCTCTAATTAGATCCACCAGCATCACACCATGATGTAGAGGTGCCTCCCACAGCTTAAAGCCTGCCAGCCCGGATGCAGGATGGATCTGTTGGAACACAGAGCTCCACATGGATGAATTCTCCCTCCCCAGTGCCTGGGCACAGCAGCTGTCACAACTCTTGATACTACAAGGTACCTCAAGGGCTCCCCATTCCAATTGGCTGGCTCGTACAGCACAAAGAATCTGCTCCTTACGAGACTTTACATCAAGGGAAAGAGAAAAAAAAACACCAGCAAAGAAACTCAAGTTCACCCTGGACTCTGAAAAGTCCTCCAGTGTGTCAGACGTTCTGAACCCAGAGAGTACAGAGGCTCTTTGATGAAAATTCAGGCAGTTACATGCAAAGAAAAATGGTATTTCCCAAAAGAGCCAGCACAAAAGATGTATTAAGTGATAATTTCATTCTCAAATGGTTTTCAAGCAACAACTGGTAGCACTTAAATCAACATTTAGCACATGATTAAATCCTAAGGACAACTAATTATTTCTGGCATTTCTTTAAAACTTCTCTATCAGCCAAGCTGATGTTGGAAAGCTTCTGCTGTGCTTTCACTACAGTTAACTTTCAAAATACTTCTTCAATGAAATCATCACGCTGCTCATGGCAAGAGAAATTTATCTGTGGCCTGAATAAGACTCTGTGTTCCACTTCAGCCTGCCTGAAAAAGATGGATTACCTACAGTAAATGTCATTATTCCCAGCTACCTTTGTGTAGTCCCACCCACGGGCACGGCAAAGCCCTGTGGGTGAGTGTATTCCAAGATCATGGGGAAATCCATGGATTTAAATGTTGTTTAAGCAGTACCCAGAGCCTCAGGAGAGCATTTCCACAGAGTGAATTTCTCCCTAAATGCATGACATGAATTGCACTCATTGTGGTAGAACTGCTCATGCCTAATTTGATAAAATACATAAAGAGCAATAAGCAGCAAAGTATCAGTGTGGCATATGCAACCTCCAGATTTATACTACAGGGTGAATCTTTTGGCCTGCCCCAGGAGCAATAAACAGCAGCAAACAGGATTGTTACATTCAGGTGAAAAGATTGACTCGAGGGTAGCACAAAAAGTCTCATTAGACTGATGTACCTGGAAGGAGCAGAATTAATGTACTTAAAGAAACTCAATTTGATACCACCTGTGACAACCTGTATTATATATGCAACAACAGCCAGGTAAACGACAGCTTTAATTTAAACTTTTCTTCCTTATTTAATCTAAGGTAAGTCCCCAGGCTGTATTTTGTGGTGCTGGGCTGCAGGGTTTATCTTGAAAAATACTGTTATTGTTAAAGAAAAGTGGGTAGCTAATCCCTGTGCAGCACACTGAAAAAAACCCTTTAATTTCATTCAAATGGCATTTCTCTGGTATTCACAGGAATTCCAGCTCTGAGACAATGTTAAGTTTTGGAATTTAATGTAGGGCAATTACAGCCAAAGTATATCTGGGAAAAGCCCTAGCAGAGGGGGCACATTCCTTCTCTGAGTGGGTGCTTAATTGGGGATATCTGAGGGGTTCAATACGCTCCCAAAATTTTATACTCTCCTCCAAAGGACAGAATATATGGCCAGGAAGCACTGAAACAGTGAGAAGGTAGAGCTGGACAGAAAACATTGCAATGTTAACTTCTCCCTGGCCACCACTTCGTGGGATCTCATTCTCTGCTTTGCATCCTGAATTATTCAGATCCAGGTGCCCACGTGAGAGGACAATTACAGAGGATCCCTGGAGATCCTCG
Source organism: Promerops cafer (assembly GCA_013398275.1). Lineage (NCBI taxonomy): Eukaryota > Metazoa > Chordata > Aves > Passeriformes > Nectariniidae > Promerops > Promerops cafer. The sequence continues at coordinate 81,438 of VZSE01007711.1, read as the reverse complement.
GGGCAGCACCTGCATGGCTCAGCAACGTGGGGCTGTGTTTTAGACTCCTCTGGGACAACTCAGATTGTAAAATGGGTCCAAACAGAGCAGGTACAGTTTTTCTAAAAATGAAACGCAGCTCCAAGCGCTCCAGGTACTGCTTGTGGTAATATTTAACATACAAAGCATTTTAAGAGGAAACATTATCATTTAATAATATCATTTAAGGAAATAAGTTTATGGACTGCAAAAGAGGAGAGTGGGGAAGGCTTCTGCAGAAAAGAAAATGCAAAGTAACTTAGAGAAAGGCAGGGTAGCACAATCTGATACACACTTTGTTTTCCCTAAAACTGGCAAGAATACCACATTTCAATTCCCAGAGTGAAATAACATGACATATTACATACACACATGTATGTGAGATTTAGAAATGCCACAACATATTTATTTTTGTTGATTGGCAGGGTTAGTTTTCCATTAAAAGTGTAGTATTAATATCTATTTTTTAGGCCTGAGTTAGACCCTATAAAATAAAACTTCTCTGATGAAATAGAGTGTTTTTTAATGCCAAAAAATTTAAAAATTATTTTTGTGTATAGTATGAGCATGCAGTATTTTTTGTTCTTCTGCTAATTTTTTTTTTTTTTTAGCTTGTAAGTGATTTTTTTTTCTTTTTCAGCAAGTCATGCTTTAGGAACTGTAGCAAAGTATCAATTTTCCTTCTTGTCTCCACTTAGGAAGTCTGCACTGATCTTTTAACAGGGAAGGCTGTAAAAAAATTCAAGATTAATAAACAAACACCTTCCACTGTCCCAGGCTGCTCCAGCCCCAGTGTCCAGCCTGGCCTTGGGCACTGCCAGGGATCCAGGGGAAGCCCCAGCTGCTCTGGGCACCCTGTGTCAGGGCCTGCCCACCCTGCCAGGGAACAATTCCCAATTCCCAATATCCCATCCAGCCCTGCCCTCTGGCACTGGGAGCCATTCCCTGGGTCCTGTCCCTCCAGCTCCTGATGAAGGGTCTCTCTCCACATGCACAAGCATTTCATGAGGATAGTGCAGACACCTCTGAAGGAAATGCAGACCCCTCTATCCACAAAGAGGAATTTTGGCAGCTGAAACCGCAGCCACCTCCTGCTACTGACTGTGCAGGGAGCCACAGCATCATCCTGAGTGCTTCAGTGCATGCACATACTAATAGAGAATAGCAAAAAGAAGGAGAAAATACAGAATCATGGAACATCCGGAGTTGGAAGGGACCCACAGGGATCATCCAGTCCCACCCCTGGCCCTGCCCAGCCCCCCCAGCAATCCCCCCTGGGCACCCCTGGCAGCGCTGTCCAAAGGCTCCTGGAGCTCTGGCAGCCTCGGGGCCGGGACCATTCTCTGGGGAGCCTGGGCAGTGCCAGCACCCTCTGGGGGAAGAACCTTTCCCTGAAGTCCAACCTAAACCTCCCAGCAACAATTAACTCTGATTATCTACTCTAACACACTTTATGGAATTACACTGAGGGAAACTGTGATCCATTCTCTTACAGAAATGCCAGGCATGAATACTTCAGAGGCAATTTTAGGAAGCAGGCAAGACTGGTTTTGAATCAATACACCATTTGTGACTATACCTGTGCATTTGCTTAGCACAAAAAAAAAAAAAAAAAAAAANNAAAAAAAAAAAAAAAAAAAAAATTAAAAAGACACTGGAATAGATTAAAGACATCTGAACTTCTGAATAACCAGCCTTACAAGAAGACTTCCTCTAGTTCTCTGTAACTTCAGCTCACCGTTTACTTCTATGTATCTCAAATCTTTGACTTCTCACTGGAAATTCTGATTTGACTTCAGCACAATTTCCATCCTCACCACAGAACACTGGAGGTGTGATAAGCTGGCAGACCACTTCGCCCTGCTTGTGGTGCTCATCACATCAGCACAGCAAGTGTGAACAGCAACCACAGAGCCCAGGGCTGAGGTTTTCCTGAACAACTGATCCTGGGAGATGAGATTAAAACACAGGTGTTTGTGACAGAGAGATGTGAAGCACAGGCTCCACTGGTACATCACCAATTGTCAGCAACTGACTCTTCTGGACCTTTGCCCTTCAGCAACAACAAAGGAAAACTGTTTTGACAGTCAGGCATTTTAAACAGGAAAGCACTTGTTTGGATAGTTTCCTTGAGAAAAAAAAAATCTTCATTGTGTTTTTTCAGATGGCCCACAGGGTGCTTCTAAGCTTGGGAAAGCCGCCAGTCAATAGCCAAAAATCCACTGCAATACCTCTGCAGCCTAATTGATACAAATCTCCCTTATAGTGACATTCCCCAGAAAATGTCCTGAGACAACAGTTAATACACAGACACTCTGTGGCTACTGCCTGTTGAGTTATTTCTTTTTCTGTTCCTTTCTACTCCCCTGCCTGCCTCCATATTTATGGTTTTTTTTCTGCATGAGTTCTTAAATCCAGCTCCACTTTTTGGCATTATGTTTACAGTAACTACAAAAGGAAAGATCAATAGAGCACTCCCTCTGCCATTACAAGATTTTACTTCCAGTACTTGCCTGTTTGGTTATCTTTGGAGCAAAGGCAACTGCCCAAATTGCTGAATTTGACAACTTCCATGGAGTGTTAGATCACACACACCACACCCTTCGATGGATCAATGGTGCTGCTCCAGGCTACAGCAAATCCCCATTTTATTAACTTTAATATGTGTTCTTTCACCTGGTGTGCAAAGGAAATTCACATCCAAAAACTATCAGCCATCAGAGGAAAGGTATTGCACGAGCTCACAGAAGTCTGTGCCTGTAGCACCATTTTAGAGCCTCTGTAACACCTGAACACGGCTGGCAGGTCAAGGTAGGGCAACCTGGAGCCTTCTGGGATGGCAGCAGCGACCAGGTGGGATATCCTGAGGCACCTAAAATGGTGCTAAATACACAGATTTAGACAGCTGAGCCACACCCATCACAAAAATCCCTGTTCTTGAGCCACCACCGGCCTCATTACCTTGACCCGTTAACCTGGTTGGGGTTACACTCCATCTTGATGGTGACTCTGGCCGGGGGCTGTGACAACCAGTCCTGCTGGGGGACACGTGGGCTCATCTTGGAGGTCTGCCCATATTCACTGGAGGAGGAGGCCGTCATCTCTGTCTTGGCGAGGTGGGGTGATCCGTAGGCACACTCGAACAGGGACTGGTCTTCGCTCACCACCGATAACGCTTCCTGCAAACCAGAGAAAGGTCAGCGCCGCCGCGCCTCAGGGCAGACACCACAACGTTCCCCAAGGAAAAAGGGCTTGTCCGTCTCGCAGGGAGGTGAACAGCCTCATGCATCAAGGAAAATTTACGTTAGATGTTACCAGAAAGTTTTTTATGGAAAGAGTGATAAAGCACTGGAATGGTCTGCCCGGGGAGGTGGTGCAGTCACCATCTCTGGGTGTGTTTAGGAAACAGACTGGATGTGGCACTCGGTGCCATTGTTTAGTTGAGGTGTTAGGGCTGGGTTGGACTTGATGGTCTTGAAGCTCTCTTCCAACCCAGTGACTCTGTTCTGTTCTGTTCTGTTCTGTTCTGTTCTATTAGTTTGTAGGCACAGGACTGCTGCCATTGAAGGCGAGGACCCATGGACAGATGTTGTCAACAAATGAGAGGAGGACAAGGGAACCTCTCCCTGGGGAGACCCTCCCAGAGCAGCTGAGCAGATGCACAAACACTACCAAACGCTTGGGAACAGAGGAGAGGGCAGGGTGGCAGCAAAGCCCAGGTCTGTGGGGTCTCAGCAGTGATGGAGAGGGTGAGATCTGCTGAATGCAGCAAAAATTGCTGCCCCTGAGAGGAGCAACTGAAAGCCAGGCCCTGCTGACCTGCTGGGATCCTCCTTTCCTTCCTCAGGGACCCAGGCCAAGTCCTTTCTGAACCAGGAGCCAAGAGATCTGGGCACAACCTCTAATCGAGGGACACCATGCCCACCAGCCACTTCCCTCCCTCTCATGGCAACTCTTCTGGTGGAAATCCCACTCTGGAGCTGTGGGAAGGGCTTCCAGCCCTCTTCATGGCAGCACTGGGGTTATGGTGGCAGCAGGGCCCATCAGGTCCCTCAGTGCCATCACGTCCGTCTGGAGGCCAGAGGGAGGGACAGTGACCCTCTGTCCCTGCTGCCAAGCATTCATGCTGGCACTAATTCCTCCCCCGAGCTATCTGCAGTTGAGTCTTGTGAGCGAGGCAGTGCCTGTGGCTACCACGTCCATGAGGAAGTGTGGGAAGAGCCGAAACTCCTGAAGGGACACATCCCACCTGAGGGATACATCCCACCTGAGGGACACATCCCGCCTGAGATGAGGCTCCCCAGCCATGAGAGCAGGTCTAGGCTGCCACGCTCCTGCTGTCTTCCAATGCACAGGCTCGGGGGGTACCCTCCAAAAGCAGAATTCTGAGGAAATCCACCTTCTCCAGGGGTCACTTTGGGTGGACAAGGTGCATAAAGGTGCAAATTCAAGCACTGGCAGGGGCTGCCAAGGGAGGTGTTGGAGTCTCCATCCCTGAAGGTGTCCAAGGAGCACCTGGACGTGTCACTCAGTGACAAGGTGGGCATGGGGCACAGCTTGGGCTTGATGGGCTGGGAGGGCTTTTCCAACCTCAGTGACTCTGTGAAAGGACAGTAGCCCAGGTGTGACTCCATCCTGCCATCCTGGCCCTGTGGCACGGAATGAAGCAGGGGTGCAGCCCAGCACCTCCTCCCTGCCACTGTGGGGACAATCCCCAGCCCTGGGCCAGCGAGGAGGCTCCATGTGAGCCCAGGGGCTGACAGCAGCTGAGGGGGAGCCTGGGCCAGCTGGCCATGGCTGCGAGTGTGGGGGCCAAGGATCAGGGAGTGGGGGGAATCCTGAGCCAGACTCGGGGCAGGGAGCTCCATGAGGCAGCGTGGGTGGGCTGTGCTCCTGCCAGATCTGCTGCTGACGGCCAGAAATGCGTGCTCCTGTCGGCAGAGGAGAGGGGAGAGAGAAAAGGGATGGAAGTTCCCCAGCTCTGGGAGAGTGGGTGGTTGTCTGCAGGCTCCCACCCTCCCTGGCTGCTGGAAGAGGGCTTTGCCAAGCTCCAGCAGTCACAGGCTGCCCTAAAAATCAGTGTTTGTTCATTTTAAGACCCATGGTGTGACTCTTGCAGATATTCTATGCCGGGGTAAGAGCTGGACTTCATCCTTGTGGGTTTCTTTCAACCCTGGATATTCTGTGATTCTACATTCCTCCTCCTTTTTATCCACCTGGTTTGTGAGCCCTTGGGGTGCACTCTGCTAATATTCATCGTTTGCTCTGCAGCTGCAAATGTGGGGACATCACTTCCAGCCTCCTACTGCTCGTGAAAACCGAGATCACCCCTTAATCCCAGGGCTTGGGGAGTGGGATCTCAGACCCTTCAAGTGCCCTGAGACTCCTGATTGAATTACTAACACTGAGTTCAGGCAGTGATCTGCACCTTTTTACTGCTGATTTTCAGATGTCATCTGAGTGCAAGGATCACCACTAGGCTGCCACCAGTGACTTCTCAGTTACCACCCTTCCTTCTGTGCTCTGCACACTCCCCCACCAACCTGCAACCAGCCACCTCTGCCTCTTTGGTTCTGTGAGACAAGAGGGATGCCAGAATAACACCTCTCCTTTTTGTCATGCCACTCATGCCAGAAACCTTTGCTGTCGGTGGTCTGAAGCTTTTCTCAAGAGCCTTTTCTGAGAAAACCTGCAGACCAATCAGGTGTGGGGGGAGATGGCCACTGGTCCCTTGCTCCCCAAGGATTCTTCCCTGGCTCCACTGAGAGACTGCAGGGAACTTGATGTACTTGGATAATAAAGTAGCAGGGATCATGTAAAAAGAACTAAAGAAATATGTTACACTGGAAGGAAAATAAAGAGTTTTCTCAGCAGCGCATGAGATTTTTTAAATGAAATTACTCCCCAAAATTAAATATATATATGTGCACAAACACAACCTGTTCAGATGATCACAATGCATCCCATGCCTGACACTACTGAATGCACAGTTCCCTATTTTCTGCCCCAATCCATAAGACGAAAAACACATAACAAAATGTTAATTTTGGGAGAGTTAGCTCCAGCAAATACACTAACGCGTGAATAATACAGGAGAAAGCTGATACAGATTGCAAACAAAACATTATTTAGCTTTGTAAACCATTTACTAATGGACCTTTTCAAAACAGGCATCAAGCACTATATAATGGTTTTATTTCTCATCCTGCCCCACAAAAGTGACACAAAGCAAAATTTTCTGGTTCCTATTAAAAATGACTCCACCTAATGTAAGTTAATTTATGGATCTCTAGGGTAAGTATAAATGTAAAGAACAACAAGAAAAAAAGGATTTTTTATTTATTGGCATTACTGATGACAACAAACACTGCTTGTACTGTGGGTGCCCATTATGTTGCCTGAAGAGAGAAAGTGCAAACATTTAAACTTCCTGATGAGCATAGTAAATATGAACCCAATTACCTAGGGCTGTGTGAATATCTACAACTATGGATACAAAACAAGACAAACATAAATGAGCCCAAGAGACAGACTTAAACTTCACGTTTCAGAGGAAAATTCACAGAGAAAGCAAGCTCAGCCTGAGTTTAGCTGTGGCTGAACAGCACTCATCTGCACTCCATCCTGCTGGTTATCAGTTAGTGCTCGCTGACAGGTCTGGGAAGGCTCTGGAGGAGTAACTGAGGTCCTGCCAGCTTTGTGCGCTGCGGGTCGGGCCCTGTGTGGAGGCTCATTAATGTGCACTCCACAACAGCCTCTGATGTTCACCCTCCCTGCTCTTGGCTGGCCTGTTTGGAAGGACAGCAGGACATGGATCACTCCTCCCTGGGTGACAAAAGCTGCACCGGCCATTGAAGCCTTTGCAAGATGTTGAGGAGGCAGCACAACTAAAGAACGTGGCCCATGCTGGAATCAGCCTCACATCCTCTTCAGCCTCTACTTCCTCTAGTGATCTTAAATCAGAGAATATCTAAGAACAGTTTGGGTAGGAAGGGAACTAAAAGATCATTCCACCCCTCTGCCATGGCAGGGACACCTTCCACTGTCCCAGGCTGCTCCAGCCCCAGTGTCCAGCCTGGCCTTGGGCACTGCCAGGGATCCAGGGGCAGCCCCAGCTGCTCTGGGCACCCTGGGCCAGGGCCTGCCCACCCTGCCAGGGAACAATTCCCAATTCCCAATATCCCATCCAGCCCTGCCCTCTGGCACTGGGAGCCATTCCCTGGCTCCTGTCCCTCCAGGCCTTGTCCCCAGTCCCTCTCCAGCTCTCCTGGAGCCCCTTCAGGCCCTGCAAGGGGCTCTGAGCTCTCCCTGGAGCTTCTCCTGTCCAGGTGAGCACCCCCAGCTCTCCCAGCCTGGCTCCAGAGCAGAGAGGCTCCAGCCCTGGGATCAACTTAGGCCACTCAAAAGGTGAGGATTTCTGGCCCAGGCTTTTCTGAATCCGCTGACCTCGCAAGACCCCGGGATGCTGAACAACCAGAACTCAACCAACCTGGCAGAACCACCCCTGAAGCTCATCCTGGGGAAAAGCACGGAAACAGCACCCAGCAACAGGAAGCATTTCTCAGTTATACAGGAATGTCTGAGCATGGGCATAACTTGGTGTCCCCAAAGTGTGAGCTGTGAAAGGAAGGCTCCAACAGCAAACTGCTGTCCTGGAACAGCTGACAGAAAGCAGTGTGGGTTATTTCTTTCCTAAATACAGGGACTTAAAAATCTGTTTTGTGTTATAATTGCAAATGCAAGCTCCTGGACCAAATCTAATATAAAAATTGTCAGAACTCACCATCATGAAAAAATAGCGGCATGGTCTGGCCACATATAAATGTAAACAAAGCTAATAATACTGACAATGTTTGGCAAGGTTTTATTACATATGGATGCCAGTTCCATTCCTAGTAAATGCTTTTCATTACTCATTTACATGTTAATCTCTTTTTCTCATCCATATTAATGCTGTCTCTGGAGCAATTTGGCAACATCAAGCCACAAGTGGGATAAAGAAATGTAAACATTAATAATTATTACAAAATAGATGCATTACATTTCAGTTTTGCAAAGGTTTGTACCTTTTTGACAATAATTTTAGCAGTGAATGGGTCATCTTCCTGGATTTCACATGATGCAACATATTCTCATGACATCTTAGAAATGAAGCCTTTAATTTCTAGTAATTAATGTCTGGAGTAAAGGGATATGAAGAAAAGACCACATGGAGCTTAATGGAGGAGGTGGGAAGGGTCTTTCATGCAAGTCTGTGAAGCAGAGCTGTTGGTATTTGAGGTCAATATTGAACATGAATTTTCTTTATTTCATCTTCCTTTCCCCACATATTTCCTCCCATGACATCACAGCAAAAAAAACCCCTACAAAACTCAAACAAACCCATGTTCCTTCATTATATTCTTTTAATATTTTAATTGCTTGTACTATGCCAAACCTGGCTTCTCCCTTGGACTTTCTGTACTAATGATAAAAGAACAAAACGATTTCTCTATTTGGTTTTGACTTACACTCCACTGATAAGTTTAAAAAAAGAAAAAGAATAACAGACTGACAAATCTGTAGAACAATAGGTACAGCAACGCCTTTAAAGTAGGCATAAAGTCATTAGGACAAAGGTGTTTACTTAATCAAATGCAAGATTACTTGGCCTAGAAACATGAAGTTACAGGAAATGTGATTGAAGTAGTTCCCATCATGAGAAGCACATGCAAGCTGCCCTCTCCTTTAAATGCAATGTCAGGAACTAAGGACAAAGACTTTTTTTTTCTCTAAAGTTTGGTCAAACTTAAGAAATGGCTACGCAAGACAATAAGGTGTGGTTGTGCAGCAGAATTTGCTTGGGATGAGGGGTACTGGGGAATAAACACAGCAGCGGGATTTTAAAGTACTTTGGAGGCCACTCTAACCCAGGGGTTAGAATGGACAATGGCTTTAAACGGTGAACTGAGGTTTTTTTTTTCATGAGCAATGGTTTTAAACCGAAGGAGGGCAGGTTTATATTATATTTTAGGAAGAAATCCTTGGCTGTGAGGGTGGTGAGGCCCTGGCACAGTTTGCCCAGATAAATTGTGGATTGCCCATCCCTGGAAGGGTCCAAGGCCAGGTTGGATGGGGTTGGGCAAGAACTGCACCCAAGGAGGAGGATGACTGAGGGGACACAAACACAGCAAAACCCCTCATTGTACATTGAGATGCTACAGAAATGAAACAAATTTTTTGCTTCTTCAGACAGCATTCCCAGACTCCCAAAAGGACCTGTTACTCTTGGCTGACAACAATACTGCAGTAAAGAACTTTTAATTAACTTTGCCATGTGCATTGCATTCATACAATCTATTTTTGTCACCAGTTTTATAATATTTCTCCTCATCAACGTAAACACAATTTACTTTTCTAATCTGATTTCATGGTAATACATAGGTAAGCATAATCTTTGACCTCCCCACAGCCACAATCCATTCAGACATGGCCTGTTTCTTATCACTTCTCAGATGTCTACAGTTGATCAGAAAAACCTCTCTGTTCTAAGAAGAGTTCTGACATACTGCAACTTATTTTCATTCTAAATTAGACCAAAAGCTGTTCTATGAAAACTTTCACCAAACTGTTTATTATGAGGATTAATTGTAACACACCAGCGTGTGTTTTGCAGATGTTAAAACTTTCTAATAAACAGCCACATTTGGAGAGGACCTGCATTTTCTGAGGGAACATTGTTCTCATTAAGGCCGTGCAAGTAGTTCCTTAAGTGTTTCCATGCTTTAGAGCTCTTGGTATCCCTTGTATACCTGATAACATTTGTTGTTGAAGGTTTGCAAATTGAATTACAGCTGTTACAGAAAGAAAGGACAGGTGGGAGTGTGGAGGAGAGTCCACAGGGCACAAGATTTGATAAAGTCATTCTTCCTGCTTGCTGCTCTTCTACCCTATCCTCCCTCAGACTGCATCTTCTGATGCTCTAGGAAGCTGCTCATCTGGAGTGAAAACCTAATTTCAAACAGGCCAGGAATGTCATTTCCAGGCTGGAACAGAGAGCACAGGGAGGCTGGACACCAGAACCTCCCCAAGCAGTGGGAACTCTTCCAGTCTGAGACTCTGCTCACGTCTGCAACAGGCACCACTGCACGAGGAAACAAGCTGGGCTTGAACTGCTTAAGGAGCCTAAATTTGCAGCCCTGCTCCAAAGCCAAGCCTTTGAGCCTTGGATTCATTGCATCCAGCACCAACCGGGTGAAACAAAAGGCAAAATGATTGATGTTTTAGCCTTGCTGTAGCTTATTAATCATGATGCTTGTACAAGTCTCTCCTGACCGCTTGCAGAAGAAGGATATTCAATATGGTGTGGGGAGCATACTGGAAAAGGTTACTGCTTAAAATGCAGTCACCTGAGTCAGGAATTGCAACACACATCTGGAATATGTTTTCCTTCTAAATCTCCGAGTCTTGGATTCATTAGATCAGACAAAAACCCACATATTATATTCATGAGGAGAGTTCAGGATCAACAAAAAGCCTTGGCAAGTACAAGATAGGAAAGACAGATGTTGTCCTCACCTCCACCCATGAGAATGTGATTGCCAGCTCAGCCAACATCCTCCACCTCCTTTCAGGGAGCACTTGGAGACTCCGTGTTAATCCAAACACAGGCCCGGTGCTGCCACTTATCAGCTCTCCTCACCTCTTGCTGAGAAAAATACAAGGATGTTTGGAGGCCCACTTGAAAAAAGGAATAATCAAGCATCCATCAAACTGATGTTATGAAATTGCAGGCTAGATTAATTTCTGGGAAACAGCAGCAGATGTTTGAGGCCTGATCCTGCGGCCCTCTTTGCGTAACTCTGACTTCACCGCTAACGTGAACAGAAGCCTCGTGGCTAAGCCCAAAGGCTTAATATTTTGTGTCTTAATGAACAAATTCTGAAATCCTATAAATTCAAGTGCAGACCCTGGTGCCTTATCACAATTTCTAATAAACTGTCATTCCTGAAATATCAGCAAACCATGAGGTAATATTTGCAGCATGAGCCATTCAACTCCACGTCTGCAAGTGCTTCAGAAAATAAAAAAATCACCATTCCGTTACTGCAGATGGTGAAACCTTGGTCAAAATTACTAAAAAGTGGTATTAGAAAACATATCTCCCTCGTGCCAAGCTGTGTGCTGTGTTTGGGACTACCCTGCATTTCACACATTAAAATTATCACACTGAGTAGAGCGATTCCCAGAGCAGGCAGGAGCACCTGATTTAAAGAGTTGCCATTTCATAATCAATTATTTCACCTGCAGTTTTTATCTATCAGCAAAGTGCAAATAAATACTTTAAGACCAAGCCAAGACTTAATATATGGAAGTGGGAAACTCTTTCATAGATGTCACAGAGATGAAAACTTCCACCCTGCACCTATTTCAGCCCATCTCAACACCTGAGTGGGCTTCAAGATGCTTGGAGGCAGCTCTGGCCATGCACAACCAGCAGAGAACTTCAGCAGGCTCCTGAGTGAAAGTGGACCTCAAAAATCTCCTCCTGCATGAGCAAAGTGCTGGAAAATGACTTAAAACACTGAGGCAACAGCAGGTTTTATCAGCTGCACCATGAGCTGAACGAAGAGGGTGCAGGGTTGCAGCAGCACAATGATCAAAATACGTATTCCTGAATGATTATGTCAACCTGAAATCACCAGGGCTGGAAACAATACAAATATATCCTGCAGATTGTATATTGCATACAATATATTGCATTTTTAAAGAAACTGTAGCTTTGTATGCTTATTTTAGCACTTCCATCCATGGAAAGAGCTCGAGCAGTGAAGTTTGAATGACTTTTTTTTCAGTCAATACAATGGACTTTTCTTCCTTTTCATCTTGGGAGTATTGTCAATTATAAACTTTGAAAGTTTGAAGTTTTTTCCTCCTTCATGCTTAGCTGTTAACTTCTAGGCCTTCAAAATGCCTAGAAAACTGGGAAAACTTGATGAAGAACCCTTTAATTTCTATCTCAGCCCAGGGCTAGCCTGTTGCTGCTACTTTGCTTTTCAGATACAAGACTATATCAATCTGAAGGAGCAGCTAATCTTCTGCTTCGTTAAAAAATACAAACATCTTGAGTGTTTTTTCAGCAACCTTTCCAGCAAAAATTTGTTTTGCAAAGCAGGTTGCAGGTTTGTAAAGTGTCCCAGAGCCCGTCAGGAAGGGAACTGAGGCTGCACATACCTGCTAGGAGCTCACAGATTAAAATTCTATTGGGAAAGAACATTGGGGGACAGTCTTGGGACCAACCAGTGCCCAAAACAAGGCACTGATCCCATTCTAGACCATCAATCTTATCCATTTTGTGCTTTCTTGTAAAATCATCTGCATCTTGGCCAGCCTCAGCAGTTCAGCTGGGGTTTCTTCAAGAATTACTGTGTGTTAATCAGAGTTATTCTCTGTCCAGAATTAAAGCCTTTCCTTGTACACAGTAACTACTCCCAATAAAGTTTGGAAACTTTACTGAGAAAATTTTTAACGTGATTTTTTTAGCCCTATTCAAAAGATCTGCCCAGTGTTATGGTAACATTTGCAGCTCTTTTCTCTACCATCTCAGGAAAACTATGAGGTTATACATTACATTTTTAATTTGCTCTGCTACATTTAGCGTTTGTTCACTGTTGTGGGTTGACCCACCATAGATATATTTTATATATAATTACACACTCCTATTTTATATATGTTATATATACATATATATTTATATACACACACTCTTAAGTATATGTAAACATGAACATTTTTAGAGAAACCCACCCTCAATCGCTAAGCAAATTTTAAAGTAAAAATAACTCAGGCATTAAAATACCTTTCCCTAAAACATAGCATGTACCAAGGACAAGCTCATCAGCGAAGCGATTACAAATGTATGGGAAGGAGTGAGAAGATCTTTACAGCCACTGCATTGAGGAAACGTGAAAAAAATGCATCCAAAGGAGTTTCCTTTCCAGTGAAGCTTCGTTTTTTAGGAATGCCTGAGAGCACTCGGGAAATAACACTTGGATGGAGGCCATGAGCAGAGCTCCTCGGTGACCCATCCCTTCCCTGCAGGGTCTGTGCGTGGTGTTGGAGCACGTGCACACACCGGGGTGAGCGTGGCTGTGCCACGAGGGGGTCACTCATCTTCCTGCAGGAAAGCCTGCACTTACAGGGCAGTCTCAGCTGCAAATACCCCCTACCCCAAGGAAATCACAGGAACACAAAAGGGTGTCCTCTGGGTGTGTGACCAAGCCCAACCAGCAGCACGCTGGCAAATCTCAGATGGTTCCCTGTGTTCACCTTCCTGTGTATTTAAAACTCTCACTTCACTATTCACAGAGCACTGACCACATTCAGCTCTTAGCGATCTCCTGGCTTGAAAGCTTCTGCAAATGCTGCTCAAGCCATCTTTATTTGCATGGATGTTTTTATTCACTTCCAAGTGTATTTTGTCTTGATGTAATTCTTCCCTGGCAGGGTGGGCAGGCCCTGGCACAGGGTGCCCAGAGCAGCTGGGGCTGCCCCTGGATCCCTGGCAGTGCCCAAGGCCAGGTTGGACACTGGGGCTGGAGCAGCCTGGGACAGTGGAAGGTGTCCCTGCCATGGCAGGGGGTGGAAAAAGATTATTTTATTAAATTCCCTTCTAACCCAAACCATTCCATGATTCTGTAATTCTTTGCTTTTTAAAAATTTACTCTGTTAACAGTGCTCTCCATTTTTGCATAGCATTGGAGCAGAAAATCTTTTGTTTATGTTATTCTCCCTTCCCTTTCCTCAGACACCTTTTATTCTGGAGCTCCCATGTATACACTGGATATATATATATGTAGTATTGCATGCCTCTCATGGTATTCCCCTTTTCAAGAGCATATGGAATATTGCTCAGATGGGTAATCTTTCTAAATTCAGAATGAACTTTCCAAATATGCCCACTGTGTATGTAAAATATGACTTCCTGTCACGATAACCTTTGCAGTGTATAGCCCAGCATACTTTCCTATAATTGTTTATAATGAATATCTTGATTCATACTTCTGCACACATTATTTTAGTCATCTGCCACAAAACATGACTAATGAAATTAAGATGGGGTTGAATGTCACAGAATTAAGTCATTTCTTTGGGTGCAAACACAGGAGAGGGTTTAGTGAAACAGCAATAAAGTTAAGTGCCTGCTTTTCTTCAAGGATATTTAATTTACTCTGATGAACCAGTATAAAGTAAGGATATTGTTGTTTTAGCTCAAACATTAACTACCATCAGTCCAAGAGACTGGTATTGTTTTTGATATATTGCATTTGGAGAAGTAGCCAAACCAATGGATCAGAAGAAGATGGTGTTTCATACCTATGGCAGACAAAGTGAACATTCTCTGTTTGTCCCCAAATAAATCAAAACAGAACCATCCCAAAAAGAAACTCTCACATACACACACAAAACAAATTGCTTTGTGACAGTATATAAAAAAAATCTAATCCCATTTACACTTGTGTTTTTGCTTTTAAACTAAGTTCTTACTTTATTTAAACAATTTCTTTCTAAATAAAATCTTCAAAATCACAAAATATAAAAAAATACTTCAGAAAATTTTCATCTGTTTCATTCTTTTTCCTTTTTTTTAGAGATCTGCCTCACAAATTTAATCTTCATCTTCCAACTCAAACCATTTTATGACTGCAGGAGCTTGTGGCTCTCTGCTGAATCTCATATGCAGCAGAAACAGGTTGTGGCCCATCTTTAATTTTACACGTGAAGAAGAAAAGGAAAATGCACGTGGCAGCATCTTTGATGTGGTGGCAAGAAAAATCCTGCAGCTTTTCCCTGTGGCAATATTTCTTCCAAACTAGTGATTATCAAAGTTATCAGTCAAAAACCCAACCCTGCAGCTCTGACATTGACTGGTTTTTGGAACAGCACCAACATCAGCTCCAGAAAAGACAAAAAAGATCAGCTGCTGTCATTGATGGAAAAGCAAAGTGAGAACATCAATGCAAATGAAGAGAATCTCCTGTCCAGAACTGTGAGATCTGCATTTACCACAGCAATAGAAACCTTTGAGATGGTTTTCCCCACACCTCACTAACAAGTGTTTAATACACACTGCTACAAGAAATGAAGATGGGTGGGTGCAAAACTTAAGATACACTAAAAGAAAATATTTCTAATTTGCTTTTCTTTGGGCTGTATTGAAAAATGACCCCAAAACTGTCCTTCCATACTGTAATCCAGGCCTTCCAACATGCAGGAGAGGTAGAGAGGTATGCAGGCTGTTTCTCTTTTATTGTTTCCCCAAACAAACTCATTTCCTACAAGCTGTTCCCATATCTTTTCGTGCCACGTTCAGCTTCCCAGAAAAACAGCAGGAAAACAAAGTGTGAACTCCAAACAACCCATTTCCCCAGAACAATGTGCCACACTAAGGAGAGAGAGAGATAAAGGGGAGGAGGGCTGGGGGAAGGCGGGGAAGAGCTGGAGGGAGGCAGAGGAGCTGTTGTGATGCTGCCAAAGGACCTAGAGAAAAAAAGGAAGGAGGAACTTTTAGAAGTCACAGAGGGGAAGAGTTGTGAGTTGTGTAACTGTAAATATGCAACAGGCAGGTTGCCAACTATTTCAAAGGATTTGAGGTTTCAAAATCGTCAAGGAGGCTTAACTGATTTGCGCTCTGGGTCTGGAGCTTCCAGGAACACCTTGACATGTCTGAGAGCCAGAAACTACCCCAACTTTTAATAGACTCCTCAAGCCATACTTGGTCAGCATTTCAAGCTGAATCAGTAAGGAATGTAAACAAACACCATTTATGCCTCTCTGCAATCTAATAAAATGAAAGCATGGACTAAATAAAGCAAAATGATAGATGTTGTTCGGTAAGAAGGGAAAACCAGATGAGCTTGTTCATTTAGTTCCTGGCTGACCTGAGTAATCCCCAATGCTCCTGCTATTCAGTAGACCACGAAAACCTATGCACCAAGCTCCCACAGGAATAAAAACCACTCACTGACACACGTGTGATAAAAGAAAATGATAAATGCTATAATGACATTTTCAAATCCTGTTTCTATATTTGAAGGAATAAAAGTAAGGAAGGAACAAATAATTTCAGCCTTTCTGTTCATAAGGATTATTCAAGAAAGAAAATAAACTAGTGTAGAATCAACACAACTGGAATGCTCCTCCCCAGTGTGTGGCCTGGGCTGGTCCCCCAGCCTGGGCAGCAGGAAAGGGGAAATTCTGCCCCTGTGCCCTGCTCAGGTGAGAGCCCACCTGCAGAGCTGCCCCAGCCCTGGGCCCAGCACGGGGAGGACGTGGAGCTGCTGGAGAGAGCCCAGAGGAAGTCATGAAGTTGATCCCAGGGCTGGAGCCCTCTGCTCTGGAGCCAGGCTGGGAGAGCTGGGGGTGCTCACCTGGACAGGAGAAGGCTCCAGGGAGAGCTCAGAGCCCCTTGCAGGGCCTGAAGGGGCTCCAGGAGAGCTGGAAGATGAAGATATGTAGTGATAGACATGGGGGAATGGCTTCAAACTGAAAGAGGGTAGAGTTCAGTTAGATTGGGAAGGAATTGCTCCCTGGCAGGGTGGGCAAGCCCTGGCACAGGTGCCCAGAGCAGCTGGGGCTGCCCCTGGATCCCTGGCAGTGCCCAAGGCCAGGCTGGACACTGGGGCTGGAGCAGCCTGGGACAGTGGAAGGTGTCCCTGCCATGGCAGGGGTGGAACTGGATGGGCTTTAAAGTTCCTTCCATCCCAAACTATTCTATGAATCCATGAAACCAAGAATCTGACCACCTTTGAAATCTTTGGGTAGGGAGACACAGCTTCTGTAATGAAAGAGAAAAATGTGGTTCCTTTCTTTTTTTCTGTTGATAAAAGATGCAAACCCACAGATGTTGCAGTCAGTGCAATGAAATCCCAAATACAACCATTTGTCAGTGAGACCTGGCATGACCATGAGAGGTGCACTCTGCAGAGAGGGAGATGTGGGGCAACACTCATGTCACAGTGTGCTGACTTCCTACTGTGCACTTTTACTTAAACTGCTGTAATTCTGCAGCAAAAAGGACATTTCCAGTGCCTCAAAAGTATTTACTAACCATGAATTTTATGCAGTGCTAAATGCAAGAAATAAATGGATTCTGCTGTCTTGGGCACAGAACTAAGGCGAAGGATTAGACAAACCTTGTCAGACAATGCTTACAGGCAACACAGAAGAGACACAAGCTGAGGGAAAGAGATACAAAGCAGAAGTTCAAGTGTGAGCAGTGTCACTGTCACAGCTGTGCCAGAGGTTATTTTTTCTATTTGAATGACCAGAAAATAATAAATAATGAAAGGCTACTACACATGACAGGCAAGAAATGGAATGAAGATAAAGAGAAAAGCCTAATGAAAGGGGAAGGAAAAGCAAAGTTTTAGGTTGGAAGGGATCTTTAAGATCATCTAATTCCACCCCCCTGCCATGGGCAGGGACACCTTCCACTGTCCCAGGCTGCTCCAGCCCCAGTGTCCAGCCTGGCCTTGGGCACTGCCAGGGATCCAGGGGCAGCCCCAGCTGCTCTGGGCAAACTGTGCTGTCTTGACATGACAGCAGGAAGGTGGGCTTTTTGTGTTTTATTTTCCTCCTGAGAGCTTGGCAGCCTGAAGATTGGACTTTGACCAAGAAAAGACTTATTCTTTTATTAAACACGTGCCAGTAATGAGCCCTCTGTAGCTGGGGGTGATTGATACACTGGCAAGGCAAGGAGTTATTGATGATGCACATGGAGGTGTCCAGCCTCGGGTATCAGAGAAACCCAGAATAGTTTGGGTTGAAAAGGACCTTAAAGTTCATCTCATTCCAACTCCCTGCCATGGCAGGGACACCTTCCACTGTCCCAGGCTGCTCCAGCCCCAGTGTCCAGCCTGGCCTTGGGCACTGCCAGGGATCCAGGGGCAGCCCCAGCTGCTCTGGGCACCCTGTGCCAGGGCCTGCCCACCCTGCCAGGGAACAATTCCCAATTCCAAATATCCCACCCAGCCCTGCCCTCTGGCACTGGGAGCCATTCCCTGGCTCCTGTCCCTGCAGCCCTTGGGAATTGTCTCTCTCCATCTTTCCTGTTGGTATCTATGTCTGAACTGAGCATCTGTTCAAAGCATCAATTTCTCAAGACCATAAATTTTCAACCAGCCAAACACAGATTGCTGAAGATTTTACACATCAATTTTACCAAAACAATTAACAAATTCATTTTGCTCCATCAGAGTTAACAGAAACACTTAACTGGTGTAATCAGGGGAACTCTGAACATCTTTTAAGTATATAAAAGCTTTCTTATAAGATACTTCCAGCGAGACTTAAATCTAAAACAGATCTTTAGAAACCAACTCTTTTGTAAGAATATGGAAAACAGATCTAAAGCTTCAGTAAAATTTTTTGCTTCCTCATGTTGAGTATTTCATCACTGACCAGGCGTGTTTTAAAGCTGTTTATGACCCTCTGAAGTTTCAGGCTTCAGACGCAACTGTGGAGAAAACATTTGCTAGAAACATTTAAAATTCCTGTCACATCTTCTTATATTCTACTTTTTCTACAGATAGGTTTTGTACATTAAATATATTGGTGA
Source organism: Promerops cafer (assembly GCA_013398275.1). NCBI lineage: Eukaryota > Metazoa > Chordata > Aves > Passeriformes > Nectariniidae > Promerops > Promerops cafer. Next base: position 62,822 of record VZSE01007711.1, on the reverse strand, counting down.
CATGTACAAAGAATAATTTTAAGTCAGTTATTTGAAAAACTAGTTCTTACTTATTTCAATGTCCAGGGCTCCTGATTCTGTATTTCTAGGAACATCTCTCAGGATATTTTTCTAAGTTTTACAGAATTTTTGAAGTGTCAGTGAAATCACCAATCCTTGCACTAAAAACCACACTGCTCTGCAAGTTTAGAACTTGGTAGCTAAAAAATCTGCATTCCAAATTTATCTTTTATATGAGCACTTCTATTGCCATAAATAGAACTATTTGCAAATAAGAGCTAAGAGCATCTAATTAATAGATATTTCTCAGAGCACTAGAACAACTTCAGCATTAACCGAGCTTGGTGGCAGCCCATGCAATTTTAGCAGCTGAGCAGAATAATGTCCCATTTCAAGTCAGATGGAAAGCTCTTAAAGGCTATTAATGAAAATTCTGTGGGAAATGGAAAAGCTCTGAAAATCACAATTAAAGTGTCTCAGATGGGAAGATGAAAATAAACCAGCTGTTTCTTAAAATACAGAGTAATTTGTTCATGTCACGGAGAGGATCTGTGGATGCAACTGAAAATTCTCTCTCCCAGTCCTCTGCCAGTGTCAGCACCCATCACATGGAATTAAAGAAGCCAAAATGTCCTGTCCAGCATCAACAGGAGTAAGCAAGAGGCTGCTGATGATACATTTGGGACTGTTTCCCCCCCTTATTTTCATTATTCAGTGGGAAAGATTTTCCCAAATGAGCAAGCTACTGTCAGAAACATTTCAACAAGACCTGAATTTGATGAGTTGGGGGAACTGTGTTTCTGCTGGGAAGGGGTGTAGGATGGTTGTGTGAAGATCACAGAATTACAGAATGGTTTAGGTTGGAAGGACTTTAAAGCCCATCAGTGCCACCCCTGCCATGGCAGGGACACCTTCCACTGTCCCAGGCTGCTCCAGCCCCAGTGTCCAGCCTGGCCTTGGGCACTGCCAGGGATCCAGGGGCAGCCCCAGCTGCTCTGGGCACCCTGGGCCAGGGCCTGCCCACCCTGCCAGGGAACAATTCCCAATTCCCAATATCCCATCCAGCCCTGCCCTCTGGCACTGGGAGCCATTCCCTGGGTCCTGTCCCTGCAGCCCTTGTGGAAAGTCCCTCTCCAAGAGAGACAAACAGTGTAAAACCAGCTCTGAACTGCAGAAACGTGTGTTTAGAAGTTGAGGGCAACTGAGGATTAAATAAAGAAATTGCAATCTGAGTGGAAAAGAAACCAGAGGAAGAGATGAAGTAGTGCACAGTGAGATCCAGGAAAGCTGGTGGAGAAAAGACCATTAATGATTAAAACCAGGCTGAAGTGTGTGATGCTGGAGGGTTCTGCTGGTGGCTGGAGCACTGGGAAGGTGTGGAATCCAACAATCAGCCAGGCAATCTGAGAAACTCAGGGGTAACTGAGGCAAGATTTTGCCCAGCACTTCTCTGTTTGCATATCCAGACCTTTTTTTGGAAGTTTGGGCCTCTGTTCTCCTTTGCTTGGCCACCTTCTCATTCATTTAAACAAGCCTGGTGATTGTAAATGGTCTCTGGAACACTGGAGATTACAGTTTATACTCGCTGCCATGAAAATTCTCAGTATAATGACTGATTTTCTTTTCTGACAGTGTCTCTCCAATACGAAACTTGACAGCTTCAAAAAAATTGAAAACTTTGTCCTCCTTAGGACACTTCATGACTCAAAGAACTTCCTCAAGAGATTTTGTTTTCCCACCTTTCACTTTGGTTTGGTTTTTTTAGCAGCACTGACTGGCACTGATAATTATTGCTTCAGTTGTTCATGGAGTAGTGGGAAAATTATTTTAATTAAAATTTAAATCAAGTTCCTCCTTCTAAGAGTCTAGTTTTAATGTCGTTATCAAGCTTAGAAATTTCATTTTCAGCATCATCTCAATCCTATTTAACAAGGATTTTAAAAGAGTTAATTCTGAGGATTTATCAAGCTTCCTTTTTAACAATAGTGGCTGCCAACTTCCATGATCTTACTGAACCTTAGGTTCCTCTGAACCTAAATTCTGGAGTCAGCTAAAAACACTGTTGGTTTTCATTTTCAGTAAAATATTGTGAATTAGAAGGCAGATAAGACAAGCAATAGATATATTATTCCCTGAAATTCCATTATTTTTAAGGTCGTGTCATAGTGAATTCTGAGTATTTTTACTGACAGGAACTTTAACGTTTTTTCTCATCACCTTAATTCCAAAATCACATCCCACTGCTTTCTAATTCTCCTTGAGACTTTCATATAAAACTTTTTGTAACATTTTAACTCAGCTTCTTATTCAACCTTCTGAATTTCTCTTCACTAAGAAAAGAAACAGAGAATTAGGAGGGGGAAAAAAGCAAAGCAATGCCTTGGGGCTCACAGACACCCCACCTAATGCTGACCTTTGTCAAGCAACCTTAGAGCATCTTTAATGGATCCTCTTCAGTGTAATAAAAGCCTTCAAGCCCCCTAAATTGCAGTATTTGGAGGGAAAATTTCTGCAAATATATAAACAGAAATGCATTTGCTTTACTTGTGATTATATAATCACAATTTTGTGATGTGAAATTTGAATATTTTCAATTTTTTTTAAATATGAGCTGAAGCTTTTGGCAGTTACTACACAGCAAATACATTTCTCCAAGAGGCTGAACTGCCCGTTTTATTTCTTGACACCTTCAGGAATAAGATTTAACCTGATGTCAAGAAAACATCTGAATCTCAGCTTACAAACCAGAAACATGACCAGAAAGTTTTGGATCAGGCCTTGGAAAAAAAATGTACTTCAACCCAATGTCTTTTGGGTCTCTATCTTGGCTTTTAAGGTAAAATTTTTAGAACTAGAGCCTTTTATCAGTGAACACTGAAGATTTCAAATCTTCATATAATTCAAGAAACTGACCCTTAGTTGCTAAATATCACAAGATTCCCAATAAAAATGCTGAGAGCTGGAGAGAATTGCATCCTCTGTGAAGCAGATGAGATGGACAGAGGCTGAATAAAAATTCTACAAAAGAGGAAAACAGTTTTATGAAGACCCAAGCTCAGAAGAGAAACATATTTGAAACAGAATTTGGTCTGGTCTGGGTCCTAAAAGGTTACACGAAGGATGTGATGAAGGTGTGGAGAAAAAGAAGTAAATTTGAAGACAGCAAATAAAGGAGACCTTGTGGCTCTGCACAACTCCCTGCCAGGAGGGGACAGCCGGGGGGGTCGGGCTCTGCTCCAGGGAACAGGGACAGGAGCAGAGGGAACGGCCTCAGGCTGGGCCAGGGCAGGCTCAGCTCGGACACCAGGAGCAATTTCCCCATGGAAAGGGGGCTCAGGCCTTGGCAGGGGCTGCCCAGGGAGCTTTGGAGTGCCCATCCCTGGAGGTGTCACCTGGAGGTGGCACTCAGAGCTCTGGGCTGGGGACAAGGTGGGCATGGGGCACAGCTGGGACTTGGTTGTTTTGGAGGTCCTGTCCAATCTCAATGATTCTGCAAGATTTCACATTCATGCTGACTGAAATGGATTTGGGCACTGTTGCAGAGAGAAAATTCACACAGAACGAGTTTAAAGTCAGTAATTTACATGTACATTTCATAGATTGTGCTCTAGCTCAAAATATTTCCAACAAGTATTTAAATTATTTTTTTTTTTTTTTTAAAGATGTTGCAGTTGTCAAATCTGCAACCCACTTGCCCAACAAACTGCTTTGGAATTCATAGATCATTTTGAATGCCTGGATCTAAAGCTTCTTGTTCTACGTGAGAAAACCAAATTATCTCAGAATCATGGAATGGTTTGGGCTGCAAGGGACCTTAAAGCTCACCCAGTGACACCCCTGCCATGGCAGGGACACCTCCCACTGTCCCAGGCTGCTCCAGCCCCAGTGTCCAGCCTGGCCTTGGGCACTGCCAGGGATCCAGGGGCAGCCCCAGCTGCTCTGGGCACCCTGTGGCAGGGCCTCACTGCCCTCACATTAAAGATTCCATTATTTTGTGAAACAAAGACCTTTCCTTGGAAAAAAAAGATCTGACCACTTTCAATTTCCTTTTTCTAGAAAGGTGGTATTGACAAGGAGGAGTTTTCTCACACCAGGTAAGTGACATAACAACAATTCCTAATTGTGTTAAGCTTCCCTCTTCAAAACCATCTGTACCACCACTGAGCACAGGCAGCAGGAATTCTCAACTCCATCAGCATCTTGAAAAACAAGATCCTTATTCAGGGATCTAAGCAGAGATTTAACAACCTCTTAGGGACTCTCTTATTTTAAAAATAATTCAACCTGGCCCATTAAAAAACTTTCTACTAAACTTGCCTCCTTTGGCATAAAGCACCAGTGATTTAGTTGGCATTGTAAAGATTTACTATGCACTTTTCCTATCTTATTAGAACCAGTAATGGAATTCACTCTCTTGAATTGCTTTGGCTCTGAATGCACAGTGCTGAAGAGGATGACATCCAGAGGTTACATTCCTGTCTACCTTTCATTTCAGCTATATAACTGGAGCAAGTACATTTCCTTAAACCCTGTGGACTCTAAATCAAAGGAAAATGCATTTTTAATCTCGCTAGTACGAGAAACCCTACGAATTCAGCAGTAACATTACGAAACTATTTGATCATTAAAAGAAAATTTAAAAAAATCGAGAAATTGTCAAAAACTTGTAGATAGATTTTTTTTTTTTAACAAAACTTGTTTTTTTATATAATTTACTAGTTTTGTTACATGTTTATGAAACAAATCAAAAATAAATCATCCAGTGAATGCCGTGCAGCCCAGGACCCTCCACAGAGATGGATTTCTTGGCTGGGACAACCCAGCCTGACCCAAAGCTCACAGAAGTCAATGAAGAGACTCAGCACCATCGACAGGATGGAGCTGATCCCAAGCCAGGACAGGAAACTCAAAGGAAACATCAGAGCTACCCTGTTTGTTGCCTTGAATATTTGTTTAGTGTTGCGGAATTTACTGACTAAAGCTGCGTGGCAGAAACCTGGCAGACAGAAACTTCTGCCAAGTTGTGTTATTTTGGTTGTATCAGAACTCCTGAAATAAACCAAAAAACTCCAGTGAGACTTTTGTGTTCGTGCCTCCTTGAACTCAGTCCATCCAAATGTTCAGGATGAGCCTGGACTGGCAGAGCTGCAGCCCTGGCTAGAAAGGCAATATTGTGCTAAGAACATGATGTGCCTGGTTCTTCTCACACTTTACATCCATCTCATACCTTTGTAGCCCCTGAATGACTCCAGCTTGGAAAAAGAGGAAAATTCAACAGGTTTGCTTAGAGCCCCAGAGAGAACTCCCAAAGTTTAATTTTTTTTTGGTGGTCACCATGATTTATTGCCTCTCATCTAAGCATAAACTGAAGGCCTCGTCCCTCAGTCGACTGGACAGATGCATCTTGGGTTCCACACCTCACCAGGGGTGCTTTGTTGGCTAAAATTTTCACCAAAACCACACCTTTGGACCTAAAAAAACAGGTCCAAAGAGATGAGGAGGGACACAAATAAGGAGCCTTCAAGTTTGTGTCCACAAGGAAGGTTAACACAAACGCTCCTGATTGTTTCTGTTGTTTATGAATCTCGACCTTCAGAAGAGCTCTGAAATGTGCTGTCTCCTAAAGATGTTCCCCGCCGATATGACACACACTCTGCATTGTTTCTCTGCTCACAGGCATTAATATCCCAGAGGTAACCCACCCTTCTCTTAACGGCTGGTGACAGGTCCAATGGCTGAACGAAAATCAGTTGGAGGAAAGGGAAGTCTTGTCGGAAACGAGATTAATCTTGTAACGAGTGTTCAGCCCTGATAACCCATCTGTGCAGAGAACTGCTTTAACTGGAGAGCAATTAACCTTCACCTGACAAGCTCTGTCCAACCGTTATAAACAACATTAAAGGCACAGGATCCCCCTTTATTTTCCCCCCTTTACGTAGACTAAACAATTGGATTCTGAATTCCATGAAAACAGCAGAGGTAACCATGCCTCGATGACAAATCGCGGGGAAATATTTTAAAAGGTAATGCCTGCATGGAAATAATGTGAAAAATGTCTCTGGCCACCACTTTAGTGAGTTGATCTGATCGGTAAAAAGCAACACTTTTGAGCACTTCCAAGGGAATACCTGACGCATGAGGAAAGCTGCTGCGAGTACGCCAAAGATTAACAATAATAAAAATTTATGTGAGGAGATAAGAGTTGACTAAACCACATCTGAGGAACATTGCTTTCAGGACAAAGTGTGCATTTCCCCAGCACCCCTGTGAGCCCAAAGCCAAAGGGCAACTTCCTAAAGCTTCTTCACCCATGGCCTTGGGAAAGCCACGTGTCATAATCAACCTCCAGCTCGCAGAACCCTCAGCAGTATCTGGGGTTTTGGGTCAGGTGCCCACAGGAGCAGCCCTCCTGTCCCCCAGCCAAGAAATCTCCAAGGGATGTGTTCACCATAGTCTCTGGAAGGGCCTGTGAATCCAGCCTCAGATTCCCAGCCTCAGTAAACCCAACCAGGTTCTCAGATCCCAGATACAATATGAATAACAGATAACTAATAATTCAGATAACTGAATGTGGGACTGCTCATCCCAGATGAAAAGGTGGGATGTACATGAAGCCACAACAGCAAAGGACTTCTCAGTTCCACAGGGAAAGGCCAAAATACCCATCTCAGTCACAGTGGCAGAAACCTGGAATGACTCCAGTGGAATCACTGGCAAAACAACACAGAAATTTTGGGCTGAACTCCTGAATAACTTGGGTGAAAGCCTGGCCCCAGTCAAGCCATACTGTTGACTTCATTTTGGCCAATTTCACTCCAGGTTTCATAAATCCTCATTCACCCTGTTCATGTGCCTGAAACAAATTACCCTGAAGTTACGATTAGCAGTGGAGGTTTTCTGTCTTTATTTCCTTCCCCTTTGCTCTGAGTTTCTCTTTTCCTCAGCAGAGGTTCAAACACAGAGTTTAGTCATGGTTTTCTTTCCCAGCACAGTGAGGCAAAATTTCTGTTTCAGTCATTTTGGTTGAACAGGTAGAGCACTGTGGATTGCAAAAAGTGGCCATGAATCTCCAAGATGTCCAGAACATGTTCTGAACTATTTGTTGGAGAAGTCCACCTCAAAAGGACTGAAATTCCACTTCAAGTGCTACTGAAATGTGTATTTCACCTGGAGATATACAGAAATGAGGAAAGGATTCAGGCAACAAGGAATTTGAGGGAGGATGCTTGTTTTTCATCTGACAGAATGACAGTGGATTTTGAAGCATCCTGATTCCCAATGTTATAAAATGCAGGGGCATTTTTCCTACCACTGCAGAGAAAAAGGCTGATATTTCATAGTCCAGGATAACAGCATTGGTTTGAAATTTATTACAGCAACAGATGCATTGTACTGGGGCTTGAGTGCTTAAATAGCATCAGGTAGAGCATTACCTTTATATGAAACAAGAAGGACTTAGATCCTTTTGGTGAATTAGATATTAGCAGATGGGAAGTTTCTATTGAAAGCATTTCCTGTATTGGTAGTCTCTGATTTTGGCAGCTTATCTGGGTAGGAAATGAACGCAGGAAGTATCTGTCTACAGACCCTTTATCATCAAGGTAATTGCTGTGGCAGCATTTTGCTGTTTATCAAGGTAATAAACAGAGAGTCTAAAAAAAGATGTTTTTCAGCTCTGAAGAATGTTTTAAAAAAAACTCCTGCAGTTATGCAAAACCTTCCACGTAGAATTAACGTGCTGCTCCTTGCTGTAATGAGGGATTTGTCAAACAAAGCATTTCCAGCCTCCTGGGGTTTTTTCCTCCACTTGTGGTACCGAGTCTTTGTCTGCCACTCTCTCATCCCTGCTGAATCAGGCAGGTAGCTTTAAAGAGTCCTGCCACTTCCCGAAAATTGGGATCCACCCCTTCCTGCAGGTATTTGCATAAAGCCAGTCCCTGTCATCTGTTGGCAGCACACACCTTTGACTAAGCAAGTCAGCTCCTCTCCCAGGGTGACAAGGTCACGCCAGCCTGGTGACACCACTTCCCACCCGCAGCTGGAGATACACACCACAGACAAACAGCATTGCAAGGGGAACACATCACATCCTAGGCATTCCTTCCACTCTCTATTCCCAAAAGACCATTTCCCTTGTCCACTCTGAGTCCCTCAGTCTAGCTGTTACAAAAAAAATTCATTACTCATCATGCTTTTTTAACTTTTAATGTTCAATGACATTCTGATGACAAATAATTGTCAATTCATTCATTTTACTTTGAAACAAATTTCATAATGATAATTACCAGAAGAGGTAATTGCTGGTTCATACACAGCAGTTATTAAAAACCATCATGAATTTTATTTTTTAAGCACTGACATCCTTTTCCTGAAAGGAATGTCCAGTCTTTCTCTGGGCATAGTAAAAATTGGTAACCCAGTGCCTAAAGATGCATTTCAAGGAGAAAGGTAACAGTGGCAAGCCAAATCTCACCAAATTTCCTAAAAATTCTCCCTCTGTTCATAGTTATAAATGATTTACAGGATTATAGAGTCCTTCTCAGGGAGCAGGAATAAACTGAGGGACACAGCACTCTCCAGCCCCAGGCAGGCTTGCTTACAACATTTAAAACAACCCCTCCAACCACAAAGACACATCTTTAAGGACCAATGCCTTTTTCACAGAAGTGCTTCAGAGTTTTCCTATCTTTGTTGATGTTTTCAATGCAAAAATTTATTCTGTAATACACAAATATAGATTAAATACATCTATATATATAGATATATATCTACATATCTCTATCTTAAGGACAGCATGGTGGCTGTATAATTATCTATCCAAAGAAATTAATTTTTCAAAGATGAATCTGATAAAAATCACATTGCAGTCAATAAATTAGTTACCCTGACAAGGTCTGGCACTGTGATGTTTTCTGCTGTATCACTTTTATTTTGTTAAAATTCATAATACAAGTGATACAAAATAAAATTTTCTCTTTTTTCTTTTTTTTTCTTTTTTTAATTTTCTAAGTAATTCTCTTGGCTTGATTTAGTAACTTGCATTACAAAGGCTACTTCTTCCTGAGTAAACAGCATTATATATTTTTATTGAATTATAGAGCGTCGCTTGGAAAATAAATATCTTTTTTTGGCATTCATATTTTGCAAAACTGCTTCTGTGTTTATCTTTCAGCAAGTCATTCTCCAAGAGCACTTGTTTCTTTGAACATTATTTCTGAAAGGCCTTTTGTAACACGGGGAACTTGCTGAAAAACATTTTGTTAAGGGATAATGTAGTTCTTGTTCAGGAAAAACAAACAAACCAACAAGCTCAGACAGTCAAACATATGCATTTTCCAGCTGTTGTTCCTTGCCTGGGGATTTAATTCTAGAAAGCAAAATCCTTATATTTCAGTTCATTTTGGCATATGAAGACACAAACCAAATTGAGTTAAATGACTGCTGATTAAAAGCAAAAGAAAACAACACAAAAATCCCCCAAAATAACTTCTGCTTATTTCTGCCTTGAAATCTTACATTCGTATTTGAGTCAGAAATACTGCTTTACCTGGAAATAATTATAGCTCTGATTCTACTGCCTTTATTGGGATAAAACCTTTATGAAATTGGTGGGAAGTCTGGATTAAGGAGTGGAGGAACAAGGAAAGGGCTTTAAGGCTCTGTTGCTGTTGTTGCTTCACCAGAGCACTCAGGTGTGTGCTCAGCTTTAAACGTGCAACATCCCCAAAGCCAACAGAAGCATTTACAGGCTGCAAGTTAAATATGCCATTGGATCAGCTGCTAACTAAGATGAGAAAAAAAAGATAATAATCTTTATAATTGTTCTAATGCAAGGAACGAAAGTACAAAATACTGGGTCAGCTCTGCTGTGCAGATGCAATCCTCCAAACAAAGCCTTAAACATTTCCATACACCAAGAACAGATTTATTTCTTAACTGTCTCCAGCCTTCAGAAGCATTTGAGTGACTACTTGGAATTTCTAAAAGAAAGTGAAAGAAAAGTAATGCTATAGAGACAAGCACAGAATAAGATTCCTCAAAAAAATTTTATCTTGCCCCCTATATTCTGCTTTAATCAGTGCATTCACACCCTCAAGCCTCAGAAACCACAAAGATTCTCCTGTCCTTTATCAAATAGACAGACTTTTTCTCCCTGAAATCATAGATTCCGTATGAACATCACTTCAGAAAATAATAATGAAGAGTGGATGTGAGCATATTTAGGTGTAAGTTCAAGTAAAATAAATATCCACAAGTATAGCCAATAAATCATTATAGAGTCAACTTACTGAAGAGTTTTTCTAAGAATAAGCATAATGGCACTGGCAGGCAAAGAGAGAAACAGAGCAAGGCTTGAACATGGCAAGGAATTAGAATTCTAGTTGTACTTTCCCACTTAATGTTCTGTCCTCCACTATGGGATGGATAATGGGAAAAAAACACCAAAATGACCTCCAGGGTAACTATTTTTACTTCACCCCAAGGTAACACTTAAATACTATTTGCTCAATTCTATTAAAAGAAAAAAGCCAAAACACAAACAAAAGACTGATGCCTAATTCGGGTATGTTCTAAAATTGTATTTACAGTAATTAGTGGGACTAATAAATACAAATAACTGTATTTATTTGCTGTGCACTGCTGTGCCACCACAGAGCTGTCAGATACCACCTGAGCCAGAGGGAAACCTGTCAGCCCTGAAACCTTCACTCTAAAGAGACTTTTTTCACTTGAAAAAACACATTTTATCTTTCAAAATGCCAAAAAACATAAGAGAGTGCTCAGCTGAGTGTGCACCAGGTATTGGGATATGAAATTATCAACCCAAAATCCTGGCTGGGGAGGCACCTTCTTGCACCACCTTCCCCTCCACAGCTTCTTGTGCTGACCTCTCCCCATCCAAGGGAGAGATCCCTGGCCTGGGCAAGGATGGTCCAGTGGTTTAGTCAGGATTAATATAATAATATATTAATCCATCCATGTCAGAGCCTGGGAGAAAGGTGCTGCTGCCTCATCCTCCTCCTCCTCCTCTTCAGGAGAAACCTCCCGCCACGGCGCTTTCCCCTTCCCAAGGAAAAAGGAACAGGGGGCAGCAGAAGGAGGGCACGGGGTGAGGAGAGAGTGATCCCCTGGGAAAACCACGCTCAGGACGTCAAACCCAGCACCCAAAAACTCGCAGCAGGCTTTGCCTTGCCAGACCCCAGGCCCGATTCCTGCCAGCCCCAGCGCCCACGGGCGCAGCTGCAGGCCGGCGAGAGGGAAAGGATGGATCAGACACCCTGGCTGGAAGGTCACCTTCGCACGGGTGGGGGTTCCGAGAAGCCTCTGCCCCGTTATGAACAAATACAGAACCATTCACACCCTGGGTCTGGAATTCAGGGACTCCACAGCTTCCCTAAAGAACTCCCAGGTAAGGCTCTCCGCCTTCCTCAAGCACGCTGGGATAGCTGGGCTACCCACTGCCAGCAGACAACACGAGCCATTATATTAAATATATATATTATTAAATATATGTAGATGTGTAACAGTTTAGCAAAAGCTAAACAAACACCTGCCTGGCCTTGAAACGGAATTTCTTTATTTCAGAAACCCTTCAGTTAAAAGGCTTCTTTATCCACTCCCCATAGAAGAGGAATTGAAAATCTTTGGACTGTCTCAGCCTTGTGTCAGAGCACATTTCCTGCACCTCGAATACAAAACACCTGTCATTTCTTTCCAGTCATTTCACATCTTGCACTTGCATAAATAACATTTTAATTCTTGCTACAGCATATAAGGCCTTCGCAGCAGCCTGGGCAGCAAAATCCTCAACATTTTGGGTTGCCTGAGACCTCCTGCAAGATTCACACTCCAGATGACGAGAGAGAATTGTACATTTTTCCATTTTGCTGAGTACACTGCGTTACTAGGCTGTATAAAACAGTTCTCTAGGTGTAAGGTGGAGGTCAAATAGTAACAATTAGGTATCATTTAACTATCTTCTATCCTATTAAAATTCAGTCAATACAAAACATAAAGGAAATAAATAATAAGAGTTACCTAAAATGCAAACGGCATCCGATCTTGTGGGTGCCATTATTTTTGAAAATAAATTTCGTATCAATATTCTGATTAACAGAAGCAAACTCAGAATTAAAGCCTCAGCACACAGCCCTCCTTTTAGCCAGAAGTTGACTCCCTGAAACTCGAGATTTTCATTAAGTGCCTGTCATGTCCTGTGTGCTCTGAAATGCACGACAAAACCAAAGGGAATTCAGTTTCAGGAGCTACTTAGCATTTAACAGATGCTGGCCAGCAATGCAGAGGAGAGTCAGATCTATGTCTCTATTGATAGCCCCATGAAAACATCAGTGATTACAAAAACAAAAGGTTCATTAGACTTTTTAATCCCACTGCCCTCGGGCAAGACTTCAGATTCCCAAAACCGTTACAAAAAAGCATCAAATGATCTCTAAAATGTAAACACTGGAGCAGAATTTACTGAAAAATCAAACTGCAGCCCTACTTATCCAATGGCCAGGCTACTCCATATCCCTCATTAAATCTCTGACATAATTAAAAAAGTACAGAAACAGACAATGCCATGAAGAAAACAAACACCTCAGTCCTGAATCCAATTAATACCTTGATGCCAAACCTGATAAAACAACACCGCAGAGTCCTCCCTGTCTGTGCTCTTTATGTAAAATTAGTTTCCCTATCACAAAGCGTTTAATTACCATTACATTCTGCTATTGCGCTTTTTGTAACTGCTGCCCGGAGAAACAAAACCTAGACAGACAGACAGATTGATTCAATTTCTAAGTGACACAACCCAAAAAAACTCAGCAAAGCCATTCTTAAAAAAACCCCCAAAGCCAACAAACCATGCACTGAGATCAAGTATATGCACCAAGAGGAGATTTTTATTGTCCAAAAAATTAAAACATAAAGAAGAACACGCCCGTGAGATCTTCCCACCACCATTAAAATAACATTCACAAAGGTCCCCAGTTTAAGGTTAAGAGTTTCTAGAAAAGCACATAATTAACACCTGCATGAGAGACAGAAACAAAAGCTGGTGCCTCTCCTTCCCATTTGTGTCCCCATCTGCAAGAGAAACATTTCAACGTATCCAAAAGTTTAGTGCCCTTAGGAGCCCGGTTTTTCCTTCCAGTGCACACCCTCTCCCCTCATGGCAGTCCACAAACACATCCAAGTTGTCCGAGGGATACCTACAAGAAATTTCAGAAGCTCTCACAAAAGGGCTTCGCCTATGCAATCCACACCACTGAACAGTGAATTTAAAAAACCCAATTTTTTTTCCGAGTTTGAAGTTTTTAAGCCTTGCGGATGGTTGGAGTAGGAAAAAGGAAATTTACTAGGCAGTACAAAGGAAATCTTGTTGTCCTCTATTGTGGCAGTGGGGGTGTTGCCCAATTCTAACTTATCTAGGTTGATAAAGGAAACCAAAGAACACGCCAGTGAGAAAAAAATTCCAACAAAAAAAGGTACCCCCTCCTTACCTTAATAGTGCTTGCCATAATGTGATCAAGATTATTGATCGCTAATAATTGCTAATAATAATTATTGCTTCGCTCTGACCAGAAAGAAGTTTTGATGAGGTTGTTTAGAGCGGATGAGATTGTGCTAACTCTGGGAAATGAAGTCAGCCAATGGCAGGAAGAGGTTTCTATTGGTCCTGGCCACCACAGAAGAAACAGGATATTTGGGAGTGAAGAGATAAGAGTCCTAAAACAATGTTGTTTTTCTTGATGATATGTGACTGAATTTTTAAAAATTTTTTTTTGTTGGTTTTGTTTTTTTTTTTTTTTTTAAACAAAAAAGTCAATTGCCCGTGGCCGCCTGGGCAGGTGTGATCTGATGTGCAGTAAGTGTGACAAGCCACTTTGAGGCAGGATGCAGATGTCAGATGAAATGGGCCAAATTCAGCAGTGGTTTGATGCAGGCTGTTCACTGGGGAATTGCCAGCCCAGAGCCAGAGCCAGGCTGGGTATAAATGGGTGTAACTCCAAGTATGTTAATGAGGTCTGGCCCTGCTTCTACCACATCTATATTTGTCCATTAACCTCACTCCTGCATTCCTGAGCTATTGACACTTTCCAGCCTATCTGATTTTGCACATTTTTTTTTTCCTTAGAGAAGAAGCTGATAGGTTGGGGGCAATCATTACTTTTTGATGTCTCTTTCTAACTGAGGAGAGGAAGTCACAAAAAGACATAAAACTTCAAAAGCAGATGCCTGAATGCCTTAATCTTCCATGTTCTTTCCTTAATTCACAGCTCTGTCCATGAATGGAAATGAGATGGTTTCACTGGCAGTTCCCTTCCTGGTTAGAGTGTGATGGCCATTTTTTATTCAGTGTTATATTTTTATTTGTCCTTTCGGAGCACTTGGCAGTCATGGGGCACCCCAGAATTCCCAGGTGTGCAAACAAAACCCTGTCCCTGTCCCAGGTCTTTGTATAAGAGACCTGAACTTTAAAAAAAAACAAAAAAAAAAGTAAGAAAGGCAAAGTGCTTCCACAGTACCAGCCAGGGTATTCCACTTAGGATTCGGTGCTGGCACAAGCCTTTCACACTTAGAAGCCTCACAGTTTTCTATGTTTTCATAAAAGACACAATTCCTGGTGTCAAGAGATTCTGAGCTTTCAGCCTGAAGAGAAAAGCTTGAAAATACAACCCATAAAAGTGGAAGGAAAAATTAGAACAAGTCAGAATTTATTCATTTTTTTAAAAACAATTTTTAAAAGCTGGTCCTACTCTAACAGGTTTATAACTTCTCATTGCTCCCTGTGACAACACCCAACCATGGACAGGTTTGCCTGGAAGATAATTCAGAGGTCCTACCCTCTCACCAGGGAGTCTGGTAGGAGAAAAAGAACAAGAAATAGTGAATGGCTCATTGCAGCATTATTTAGTGGAAGTAGATGACCTCACCCTCTCCCAACGTCGCCTTCTCCTGCTCCTTAGGAAAAATAAAAAAGGAAATGGGAGCGTTGTTCTGTAGCTGGCAATGACTGCTGGCATTCAACACAGTTTTTCCACTCAAAGACAGCAGAAAGTCCCAGTTCACTTTTCCCCTCCTATCCTGACCCAAGAAAGGTGAAATGCATTTTTCCAGAGGTGCACACGGAGTCCCTCACTCATTTGTCCTGCAGGTGCTGCTCCATCTCCCCCAAAGCAGGGCAGAGCAAAGGCTCATCCACCCTCCCCTGCTCATAGGAATGGCCCTGCCAGATCCAGGAAATCTCATTTCCAGGTGTCCCATGGGGACCACACAGCTGGGAATCCCTGGATGCAACAGTGACAAACAGAATCACTGAGGTGGGAAAGAGCTCCAAGATCATCAAATGCAATCTTTGAGACACAGGATCAACTCCCTGCACAAGATCAGCTCGGTTTTAGAGCTCACTTCAAGGAGCTCTGGATTCTTCCACTGTAAAGATGATTTTTCATGGCTTCAGAGCCATCTGGAGACAGCACTGCTATACAATATTTTATATTCTCCATTAGTTGGCTCATACAGAAATGCAGTGTTGCACTGCTGAATGTGCTCTTGCAGTCTGCATCCAACAAATTACAGTGCTCTTGCAGAGTAGGTAACTTTCCTATTTTCATTATGAACAGTATGAAAAGAAAGCAATTTATAGTAATTGTATTTCATGGGGATGTTGATTTCCTCCCTTTTCATCTCCAAACAATGAGCAAGACAGCCAAAAGATTAGAACCTTTCTCTTGAAATTTCAAAGCATTGTATAATGTTTCAGTTGGGTGACTTCCACACCAGTTAAGCCCCTGATATTTTGGTTTTTCCTCCAATATATCGAGAGGTTGCAAGTATCAGTTCCAGCTCCCCAGTGGAGAGGATCTAACAAATTCATTCACAAGCAGTTTTTAGTAATGATTCTTCTCCATCCCACCTCCATATACACAAACCTCCTCTTGGTTTACACAGGGATTTTGGAAGCATAAGGAGCACTGCTGAGCTCTATTATTATTATTATATAAGTTTTACAGAGCCCACAGCCCAGTAAGGATTTTGCCATTTTAAACTGGCACACATTCTGTGCCAAAGAATCCAGTGAAGTTTATTTGACTTTCAAACTAATACCCACAGGCAGATTTCTGAGTGCTTACGCTGAGGCCAATCCAATTGCAAGCAGAGCCTTGGTATTGAGAGGCAAGGAAAATACTGGGTTATCAAATCACCATCATCCAGTTGCAAAAGAAAAAGAGTACAAACACTTCTACTGTTTTTCTCTTTTCTGATTTTTTTAAGGTTAAATAGAAAGAAAAAATGTTTTTGTTATGTTAGGCAACTCTGTGTTACGGTCTGAAACAACGCTCTGTGACTTTGAAAGTCTTGGTCAACAAACAGAATAAAAACATGAAAAAAGTCCACACAAGTCACCTAATGCTCCCCTAAATTCTCTCTGAAGCTTGTCACCCTAATTTGTCTTGCCTCCTTTCAGCTGGAATAGTCTCCTACCTTCAGCCTGCATCTGGAAACCACGGAGCAGCAAAATTCCCCAGCGTGTGTTAACACTGAACATGTGCTTAAGTGTCTTGATCAAAGCAGGGGAGTTGCACATGCTTTAGAGTTACAGCTGTGCTTAAACTCTTTCCTGAACACCCTTAAATTCTGCTTGAAGTGCTTTCTACCTTTAGGACTCAAGAGTTCCCTCTTTAGAGAAGATCTTTCCAAACTGGAGATGAAGGATCCAACCTATGATGATCTAAGCCTGCTTAAACCAACAGGGCCCTGGACAGACCTGAAGATTTGGTTTGATCACTCAAAAAAAGTGATCAGACTGAGTCCTAAACGAAGAAGATGAAATTCCAAATTAAAAAGTTGTTTTGCTTGTTGCATCCTTTGTAGGATGTACTAGAAATATACTGAGTATGTGTGTACTCACCTAAACACCTAAAATGCATTTTACACATTCAGGTGAGAGGGTTCAGGTGAGAGGGACTTGTCACAAAGGCATGGAGTGACAGGACACAGGGAATGGCTTCAAACTGAGAGTAGGTTTAGATGGGATATTGGGAATTAGGAATTGCTCCCTGGCAGGGTGGGCAGGCCCTGGCACAGGGTGCCCAGAGCAGCTGGGGCTGCCCCTGGATCCCTGGCAGTGGCCAAGGCCAGGCTGGACACTGGGGCTGGAGCAGCCTGGGACAGTGGAAGGTGTCCCTGCCATGGCAGGACATGGCATGGAATTAGATGATCTTTAAGATCCCTTCCAACTCGAACCATTCCATGATTCTATGAAATATGAGGGAAATACATTGCAATATTCCCTGTGTAAATAGATCTGTAATCCTTCTTGCTATCTGGGAGGTGAAGCAAGAACTCTGCTCTGGGCTGACCACGAGATTAGAGACACTCTCTGCTGTTGTAATAAGGTGACCTTCATCCCTTGAACTGTACAAAAATCTTTGGGTAAATAGTTGGAAAACTGGAGACACATTCACCTTTATGTTATGCTTAGTATGGGTACATACAGTGTCTGCAGATGTGGGTATTAGAAGAAAAGACAGCAGAGAAAAGAAGGGAGTTTTGTTCCCTTTTGCCAACCTTCCAGGTAAAAAGGAGGCTCTCCTCTAGGTAGAACCAGGCTACAAACCAAAAAACTGGAGCACAATAAAAGAATTTGCACTGCAGTTTTTGGAAGCAGATTTTAAGAAGTCCAAGCAAATTACTGCTGCTTCATGGCACTTGAAGACACAGTTGTAAAGGTCTTAATCTTCTCAAAAAAATGCAGCATTTTGCCTAAATGCAGCTCCCAACATCAGTTTGGCCATGCCCAGTTTGGTGCGTGAGGATCAAGTACACTCTTACCAAGCTCTTCAGATGGACTGTCTCCTTTTAATTCCCAGTTTTCCACAGGGTCTCATGAAAATAATCAGTGAATTTGCTCACAGAGGGGTAAAATCTCCCCTCACCACAAAGAAAAGTCTCACGATCAGGGTTTTAACAGTGAATCAAACAAGTGCTCAGGAGAGAAAGTAATTCCAGTGTGGGGCTGCAGGATCAGCAGCTCAGGGATGATGGGCTCTGCTCCCCACACCCCCTGGTCCACCGACCCTGGGAATGTTGTGCCTTTGGGGCTGCTGCAGGGACCTCTTCCTTCCATGCCTGAATGGCTCTGATGCAGCACCAGGTGTGAGGGCACAGGACAAACTCCATCCTGGGAAAAACGGGGTGCAGCTCTGGGATGGGCTCACACCCACTGACCCCTGGCTGGAGACGTGCAGGTCAGCTCCAGGAGGAAGGCACTGTGAGGGCAGTCAGGCACTTGCATTCCCCAAAATCCGACCACCACGTGGACGCCAGCAGCCCATAAAGCCACGGAATTAAAATAATTATCACTACCTGACCCCACAAAAAGCATCCTCTCCTCCAGCACCACTTCCAAGCTTTTGTGCCTCTCAATTCCCTCCCTGCCAGGCCTTGCAGCACCGAGGAGGAGCAGGGAAGTGTCCCCACCCTTTCTCTGTTCCCTGCCCTGTGGGCAGCCCTGTGGTCACTAGATGGTGCTCCCTGCCCCTGGAAAGGAGCATCCTCCACGCCAGGCAACGAACAGCTCTTTCCCAAGTCAGCACTGATGCCTTTCAGTAAAGAGAATACTTTAAAAAATTATTTTTTCCTGCTGCCCTGGCACTCTCCATCACTCTGCACCCTGCACTCAGGGCTGGTTGTCCTTAGTGTATTTCCACTTTCACTTCCCTTCAGCTGCTCCAAACCATGTAGACTATCAATCCCTTCATTACTTTTCTCCCATCCCCACCTTCCTTCCTCTCACAATGAATTCACTTGCTGGCAGAACTGAAAACATGACAGAGAACCTGATTTTGGGGACACCTCTTTTATTTAACACTACTTCATGAAATAATAGCAGTCAAGAATGGGTTGTTTTCCCAGGGAAAAAGCTTTACAGAAAAGTAATGCTGGAAGTTTTCACAGTGAAAATCAAAGTACTTCATTTACCAACTCTTATCTGTGACCCAAGCTACGTAAGATTTTACCAGCCAAAATATTTTTGGTGGCTACACCACTGTTTGCCCACATTTTCTGGAGACCAGCTATAGTCTTTACATAAAAGAAACACCACAGAGCTGGGAAATGAAACAGAAGCTCTGTTTAGATGACACTGGAATTATTTTCAACAATCAATGCATGTCCTTCATAACAGGGAAGTGCTGACACTCATCTGCAGATAGGGAATTGAATTTCTCTCTGCTGAAGTGGGATTCATTTCATCAGACTTCAAGGATTTTAAATGTCGGTGTCAGAACTACCCTAGTTCTCCAAGATTTCTGCAATTCCCAACACAACCACCTTTGTAATTTTGTTCAATCACACCTACAACTGCTACTTAAAAAAGCTGAGATGAACTGCACCTTTAAAGTATTTCTCTTCTCTTCCCTACAAAGGGTACCCCTGCTGTTCCCAGCTTTTGGATAACTCTGCTTATATGAGATGAATCTCACCTAAACTTTTCTTCCTTTCTTCCTTAATTTCCCACCTCTGAAATATCAAGTTGTACCACCAAATGCCAAAGGGGTGCTGTGTGGATTGATTAATTAATTGATAAATTAAAGTGCACTGAAATTTTCAGCTCAAAGTTGCCATGATATGAAAACCTATTTGGATTATGTTTGATGCTAATTTAAAGCTGGTGAAGCAACAATGATAATGCAGGATATACAAAAAAAAACCCCAAACAAAACAAAACAAAACACCAGACCAAAATACTTAAAAAAAAAAAAAAAAGCAACTTCTCTGCAAGGAAAAAAGAAGCAACCTCGAGGGCAAAGGCCAACATTTTTCCTCACTTTCTTCCAAATGTTTTAGGTAATTTTAACTGAACTACACAATGGTTTGAAGTGGTTATTGGACAGTGTCCTTTTAAGTCCTCCCATCCCTGGATTGATGGCCACTGCACACAGCAAGTATGTCTGGAATATTGGATTTCTACCCCGTATTAGTGAGGCTGCTCCAAGATTTTCATCAAGAATGGAACCTATTAAAGTGTCTCTCACACTCTGCTGCTTGGGACTCCCTTGATATTGTACTTCTTTGTTAGTGGCTGTGAACAAGAAACAGATGTGGAATATCTGTGTTTGAAACCCAGTGACCCCGAAAGACCGGGGCTAATCCAGATCATTCTTAAAAACTGAAATCTGCCACTCTTTGAGCACCTTGAGGTCCATGCCCACACTCAGGGATAACCCCATCCCTACTCCAGCAGACACAGCAGAAACCCTCGGAACTGTGAAATAGCTTTATGCTAATTATGAACTCAGGTGTAGTTTAATGTTTGAAAAACAGCAAAAAAATGGATTCCCCATCAATCTTTTTCCTCAGTGTCAATCAGCCTTTTTCCACTTAGACAGCTGCCCTCTACCGAAGGGAAATTCTCTATTTTGCCATAAGATTCAATAAACTCATTAGAAATTAAGCATTTGGGAAGTGTGATGTTACATCTTCTAGGAATATTCCCAAGGCCAGGCTGTGTGATCCAAAAAGAATAAAATTCACACATTTCTGTAACTGTCTGATATTTCTGTCTCTTGCTAAGACCCACTAATACCATATGCTTTGTGAGGTAAAAAAAGGTGACAAAATCACCGATAACTAACACTGCTTTTGGTTTTATAACAGTTACAAAATTAAATTAAAAATACTGATCACATTGGATCTGTAAGGCCTGGTGTCAAATACCAACTATTCCAAACACACAAGAAATTCCACGTTAAGTCCTCCCTGATCTGATTTCTGTATTTTCAAACCTCAGTACGTCTAGAGAAAGACATTTCCAACAGCATGTAAGAAAATGAGATTATTATCTTTAAAGTACTACAGTGAAATCAAAGGACTTGGCAACAATAAACCAAAATATTTTCTCCTGGGGACTACTCATTTACTTTAATGGATAAAAACTGTGGGCATTGAAAAAAAGAACACTGACTATAGTTAATTGCCAAGTTAAATCTAACTCAGAGCTTTTCACAGACCTGGGATTTGTCATGATCATCACAACCTTTTTAGCCATATCTAAAGCACTTTGTAGGTTACACTGTTTTAAGAAATAAATAGAGAATAAGACTATAGTATCAATAAATAAATATATATATAAATGAAAATAAAGACAATGTCCTGCTTCCACCTGCATGAATGGCAAAACTGCTTTTGCTCCAATGGGAGTAAAGTTTCAACCCACTGGGAATTCAACCAAATGGCACAATATGACAGTTTTCTTCAAACTGGAAATTCTGAGTTTCAGAGGGCTCTAAGTTGATCGTGTTACAAGGCACAAAAAGTACTGCCCAATAACAAAAAATGAGCAGAAGTGGAAACAGGGAGGGAACCAATAATTGATAGGATTTAATGCACAATTTAAGGCTGGGGAAAGAATCCCTAAAGCCTCCTCCTACTGAGAGAGGCTTGCTAGACATGTGAAAAGCTTGCTACCACATGTGAGTTGAATTACCTTGGTGACTTTCCCAACAACCCCTCACAATTAGCTGGGATCCAGTAGAAAAGGAATTAAATTTCGTATGCAGCATTATTCCATGGAATGGGGCACTTACTCTGACAGGATCTGTGTTTTGGGCCTGGCCCTAGAAAATGCCAAACTTTTCATGGCAGCCACCTGCGTGGTGTGTCTGCATCTCTAACTGAAAGGTGGATTTTTAAATATTCCTGTCTGGATCTGACTTTGAATCACTTGATTTTACTCACTCCAGAATTAGCCCAGAATTTCCCACAGTGCAGGATGGTAACTGGTCTTCAGAAGAGATTCCTGCTTAAAATATTTGGATCTAAATTCCTACTGCATTTCCCCAAAAGGAGCAGTGGAAATCTGGACAGGGTGTCCTTGAGGAAAGCCTGTGCCAGACAGTCTCTCCAGTCAGATTTGAGGATCTTGATGCAGGGGTGATTCTCTTTTCCCCCATTAAATTGTAACCAGCATCTCACACAATTCTATTTTAACAACAAAGACATGAGGAAAGGCTGGCAGAGCTGGGATTGTTCACCTGCACAGGAGAAGCTTTGGGGTGAGCTCAGGGTGGCCTTGCAGGGCCTGCAGGAGCCCCAGGAACCATGGAGAGAGACAATTCCCAAGGGCTGCAGGGACAGGACCCAGGGAATGGCTCCCAGTGCCAGAGGGCAGGGCTGGATGGGATATTGGGAATTGGGAATTGTTCCCTGGCAGGGTGGGCAGGCCCTGGCACAGGGTGCCCAGAGCAGCTGGGGCTGCCCCTGGATCCCTGGCAGTGCCCAAGGCCAGGCTGGACACTGGGGCTGGAGCAGCCTGGGACAGTGGAAGGTGTCCCTGCCATGGCAGGGGGGTGGAACTGGATGATTGTTAAGGTCCCTTCCATCCCAAACCATTTTGGTTTCTAAGTGGCAAATACCTTATGATAGGAGGGCCAAAAAAATGTTATTCGTGCCACCGTCATTTTATTTTTATGATCTGGCAATTTTAGAAAGGGAAAAAAGAAAAAGAGAACAGGAAAGAAAAAGTAGAAAAATTTTCCTTAAAGTAACCAAGATTTATGTTTTAGTTAAGTGGCAATATTTCATAGCTTTTCAGTTCCCAGGTTCAACAAAGGACACTGCTGGTACCTGTGATGTGTCACTTGGTGACTGTAACTGCAGGATTTCTTTTTAATGATCTCATTTTGGGTTTGAAAATAACACCACAGACGTGAACTCCAGTCCTGCAAAGACTCAGCTGGCTTATCTTTACACAACACTACATTCTCGCTGAGTTCCGTGAAGACTACATAAAATATAAGCAACAAATTTATGGATGTGGTTTCACAGGTTTGGGGCGTTATTTTTTTAAATTTTCACTTTTTATGAGATGTTTCATTGTAGCTGTTACTAAGCCTGGGTATGTTCCTTCACACCCCACAGGCAAAAATGATGGAAGGCACCGGTTTGTATGTCCAGTGTGAGTCAGTCACCTGTGAGATTTATCACTGTCATCAGTGATAAATCTCACAGGTGATTTAAACAGCAGGTGAAAAAAATGCAGAAAAATTTCAGAAAACCTGGACTTTCCTGCCTGATGTGGAATATCGACCTTCTACCCTGAGCTGGTGACAGCACTGACAGTGCCAGGACTGCCTCAGGAGTTTCTCAGCAGATCAGCCTATTTTGGCAACTAAACACAGGTATTTAGGGTGGCCAGGTAGTTTAACACCTGGACACTCAAACACAGAGCTCCTTCCCCTCCACGGTCCCAGACTTTCCAGGACCTCTCACCATTCTGCACCTCTTCCATCACAGCTCAGTGAAACCATATTTCTTTATGGGCAATGCAGTTATTTGCCCAGGAATGTGGTTTTGGGACAGCTGAAGACATTTGTTAGCTCAGGAGAAACTCACTGGGTTGTTTTCGCCTGAAAAAACATAACAGCAGGCTTTGAAAACACCAGGCATTCCCTTGAGCTGGTGTTTTCAAGTGGTTTCCACACTTGGTTTTCAGGGCACTTGTGAAAGGAAAGGAAGGGAAGAGGATGATTCTCAAAGTTTTCAAGGAGGGAACCCCCAGTCCTTTGCCCAGAGTAGCCCAGGACATGCTCAGGCTCAGCACTGGGATCATCTGCATCCCTGAACTTCCAACACAGCAGTGCCAGGAGAAGATTCACCACTCAGTACCTCCCTCCAGAGCTCAACAATTCTCCTGTGAGAAGTGGGACAGAAGGAATTGAAAACACCAGAACGACAATATTACACTTTCTCAGACACTTTCCTGTATCAGAACCTTCAATCCCAAACTTACCCTGGGTCCTGCACGTTGGCAGCCCCAGGTCTGGGGGTCAGGGAAGCTTTGTTTGCCATTGGAATATCAACAGCACACGGGAGTGAAATTATAAAGGAGTGCATTTCTCTCCAAGCTGTGTTTGTGCAGGCTTTGTTCAAGCCAAGCATGTGCAGAACCAAAGCATCTGCCAACATCACAAGCAGGATCCAAGCAAGTCCATCGAGACACTGCCAGCCATACAGCTCTCTCCATGAGGAAAAGAATTTGGAATGCCTTATTTGACACAGAATCATGTAACTGCAGAGTCAAAAATCAGAGTCAGTGGCTCTAATCAACTGCCAAAAATTGGGGTATTTTTTCTGGCTTGAGCTTCTAACAGGAATATAAAAAAATGCAAAAAAGTTACAGCAAGGCTGATGTTTCTGAGCTGTCATTCTAGAAATTGTCCTTTAAAAAAAGAATTGCAGGGCGTAACAAATGGGATGATACAAGTTAGTTCAAGAACGGTTGGAAAACATTGCTTTTTCAAGCTTCCTATACCAAACCACAGAACTTTGTGCACCATGAATATCCAAAATCATACGTGGTGATTTATGTTATTAATTTAAAGACTGTATAAAATAACTCAAAACAATTGACTCTTCAATTACAAATATGATTTTCGTGTGTTCAGCTCTTTACAAAATGTTCAGCTGCTACAGGTGAAGGTTCATTTGGAGGGATTTCCTCCCTCTGGTTAATTTTCTTATTGAGTGGGGTGCCTTTTTTCCTACATGTTAAAAAAATTGTTTATTTATTTATTTATAGTTTCTCAACCGTTTTTAAATTGGAACACCTCCAGATTAAAATTAATCTCATGCATTGAAGTACCTTATGGAAATGATACACATAAATTCATGCTCTAATCACTGTGTTATTTCAGGCTTCAATCGCATGGAGATTCCCTGGGCAAGACATGGAAAGAGCCTCCTTCCCCAAATATTTAGAATATCCAAGGAAGGAAATGCAGAGGGCACAGCAGGGTGACAAACATCTTCATGCAGTGGGTAAATCAGGCTGCATAAAACAGATAATTAGGGATGGGACTTCACTGGTTTTTGAGAACTGCTGACCAGTGATATCAAAGCAGCAGACTGAAAGTGAAGGAAACTTGTGGTTTCTTTATGACTCGGAGATGAATTCTCTCATCAGATTGAGCACTTCTCAGAGCATCCGGTGTGTCTGAGACACTCGAGGGAGAGCCAGGGCCTATTGTAAGGCAGTGCATGCAGGGGCTGACTCAGGAGAACATCCTAATTCAGGAAGGACATTTAATTTTAGATTTCACTCTAAGCAGATGCTCAAACCCCATTACACTTGGTGAATTTTAAGCTTATCCTCAAAGTCAAGCACGTGCTTTGGCTGCTTCCTGAATCCAAGATCGGTAGGTAAATGCAGGTAGAAATACATGGAACTGCAGGAATCAGAGGAAGAAACAAAAATCTCGGATGGGGAGCTAATAAAATGTTAATTATTACATAGAAAGTTCGCAGAAAATGTGGAGCAGGACTAGCAGAAAATGTAGTCTCCCACCCAAAGTCCTGGGGGAACAGCAACTCTCCAGGTCCAGCCCTGGGAGAATTACAGCTGGGAGCATGGATAAAAGAAAAATCCATCTCTGTTTCATAAGAGCCAGGCTTATAAATTAGAACTTTTTTTCTGGGAAATGCTCAAATCAATGCAGGCTTGGACGTGGAATCAAAGAATCATTAAGGCTGGCAAAAAAAACTCCAAGATCAAGTCCAGCTTTTGAATGAACACCACCTTGTCAGTTGAACCACAGCACTGAGTCCTCCAAAACTCTGAACTTCAAGTGCATGTATTCAGAAGAAAAACTCCAAACACTCCAATGTTAGAGTTGGAAATTCAGACAAATATTCAGGTAAGTAGACAAATTCATCAAAAATTGGATATGAAAACAGGAAATAGTCACTGGGGAATTAGTAATTAGAGAGCAGCCTTAAGATGAAGGAGGGCAGGGCTGGATGGGATATTGGGAATTGGGAATTGTTCCCTGGCAGGGTGGGCAGGCCCTGGCACAGGTGCCCAGAGCAGCTGGGGCTGCCCCTGGATCCCTGGCAGTGCCCAAGGCCAGGCTGGACACTGGGGCTGGAGCAGCCTGGGACAGTGGAAGGTGTCTCTGCAGGGCTGGCACTGGATGGGCTTTAACGTCCCTTCCAACTCAAACCATTCTGGGATTCTATAATTTATGGTATATCAAACATCCACACGCCAAAAAAACCCCCCCAAAAAACAAAAAAAACCAAAACAGAAGTGTGTTCCCTAAAAGGGTCACTTCAGATTTCTTTTGCTCTCAAAGACAACTTGGGCTGCAGAGCCCCAATATCCACCCCTGACAGTGTGAGAAGAAATACTAAGAGGCTCCTCCAGGCTGTGTCAGGGCTGTCTGTGGGTTGTCCCAACCCAAGTGAAAATGAAGCCACCCAGGTGAGCACAAAAGCGAAATTTAGCCTCCACCAGCTCCACACAGGAGCTGTTACTGAGCCTCTGTCTTTTGGTGAAATCTGTGATGGCTTTGTAGTCTAATTTAGTAATAGGCAACCTAATATTCTACAAGATATTGGTCTCCTTGTGAGACTCAACTTTCATGAACATCAACCACTGGGAAGGATGTTCCACATTGTTCTCAGCTTCAGTGGCTTCCCAGAGCTTTGCTTCATGGAATAATTACAAAGTGCAAAGATACTTGCCAGGATATGTTGATGCTTGTTAACAAGTGAAATCAATTCAGAAAATAATTAAGAAATGATCACACTTTTCTTCTCCAAGCAAGCAGGAAAATGTCTCTGGTCTGCCAAGAGATCCAATTAGCTGAGGGAAACCGGTTTTGGCAGGTTTTGGAGAAACACAACAGGATTCACTGGCAAAGAATGGAAACTGGTGGTCAGAAAATTATTCGGGGAAATAATCATGGAAATTACTAAAATTTATTTTAAAGGACTTGCTGGTGGAAAAGAATATTTCTGTTTTGGCACAAGGATAGAAACATTTGTGAAAAACTTAGGGCAAAATTAATGGCGGAGAGCTCAGAGTAAATGTTTTGAAGAAAACGCTGTTGGAGGAGGCAGCTTTTTGTATTACAACCTCCATTTCATTCAACCTCCAGGAAAGGTCATTGATTTAATCAAAAGCTTTTTTCTTCCCTTTGGTCAGACTCCCAAATGCACATACCATCAAGATCTGGTGCACAGAAATAATTTGAAGCAAATCTTCTAAAAAAGGTTTTGAAGATGCCTGCCAGTAGAACGTTGTGCCTCACAGCTATAATATCAGAAAAAGCCATTCAATTTAAATTAATATATTTGGCCAGACAGCTATATTAAAATTCTTGTTGTTTTTTCAGTTATAATGGTAGCCTGTGGTATGACTAGCCCTCCTCAAAAATCTGTGTAGTTATTGCCTTTCTCTTGCCTAGGGTGCATCACATGTTTTTGATTTGGACGATCTGCATTGCGCTACCTCATTAAAACAAACATTTATGCAAAACAAAGGCCGCGTATCACAGGGCAGGGCTTGGGAGGCAGCTTTGAAGGCTGCAGCCTTCCCAGAGCATCTTTCAAAGCAGAGCTTCCGCCGGCCCAGCTCCACTTGTGCTGAACATTTGTGGATGATGTCAGCCACGCGCCGTGCCCCCCGAGCCCCCGCCAACACGGAGGCTTCAAAAGCGATGCTGGGAGCAGCTGTGGAGCAGGGAAGTGTTTGCTGGGAGAATGGTGAAGGTTTCTCCTGTCCCCTCTTGGAGCAGCAGCCGTGCCCTGAGGAGCTGGAGGTGCTGGACAGCTCCGCTTCTCCAGGGCCACCGCCCCGGGACAACCCTGCCCTCCTCCCTGCAGGTGGGAAAAACCCAGGGAAAAACCACTCCCAGAGCATCTGTGCAGGGAATCAGGAGGGTGTGTTCTGCAGGAATTGTGTTTCCTGGGTCGTTTGCAGCAACTGCTTTCAGCTGAGATTATTTTTGCCCTTAAAAATGTCGGGTTCCCTCCCACTGGAGGAGGAAAGTCCCTCACTTCAAAAGAAAAAGGACACTGACTTCCTCACTTCAAAAAAAAAGGGACATGGAGATGCTGGAGTGTGTCCAGAGAAGGGGATGGAGCTGGGAAGGGGCTGGAACACGAGTCTGATGAGGAGGGGCTGATGGAGCTGGGGGGTCAGCCTGGAGAAAAGGAGGCTCAGGGGGGACCTCACTGCTCTGCACAACTCCCTGCCAGGAGGGGATAGCCGGGGGGGTCGGGCTCTGCTGCCCTGTCCCAAGGGAAAGGAGGAGAGGAAATGGCCTCAAATGGCACCAGGGCAGGCTCAGGTTGGAGATTGGGAAAGAAAATGTCCCTGGCAGAGTGGTCAGGCCTTGGGCTGAGCTGCCCAGGGAGGTTTGGAGTCACTGTCTGTGGGAGTGCTCAGGAGGAGTCTGGATGTGGCCCTTGGGGACAGCGTTTGGGGGATGCTGGTGGGGCTGGGCTGGCACTGGATGGTCCTGAGGGGCTCTTCCCACCTTGATGATTCTGAGGTTCTCCAAAAAGAGCTTCAGATAAATAGTTTAAATGCAGACACTACAGACATCTGAAGGCAGGTGAAATGAAACCTAACGAAAAAACCCTAAGATATATGAAT
The DNA here is from genome assembly GCA_013398275.1 of Promerops cafer. Classification (NCBI taxonomy): domain Eukaryota; kingdom Metazoa; phylum Chordata; class Aves; order Passeriformes; family Nectariniidae; genus Promerops; species Promerops cafer. Next base: position 34,372 of record VZSE01007711.1, on the reverse strand, counting down.
TTGTGTATACATTTTCTTTAAAAAAACAAACCAAAAACCCCTCAAAAACAAACAAAAAACCAAAAAACCTCAAGTGCCAAGGTTAATGCTTTTCATCCACATCTCCCAATCCATTTATATGTCAAACTACATCACTACAAATTTAACAAAGTTTACACATGCTGGATTTTGGAAGGTCATAAAGATGTTACAGAACCTTGGTGATTACCATGTTTTTTGTATAATATATTCCTCACATTAATGCTTTATCATTATGTGTCAAAATATAGTAATCAATGCAGGCAAATATTTGCATACTGAAAAAAAAATATTTACTGTTTGGCATTTCTGATACTTCACAAGCTCATTTTTAATCACTTATCTTCAAGAGTCAATAAACACTGCTAGTAAAAATTCAGAATTTCCTACGAACACCCTTAAAATGTAGCAGAGTTAGTGACTGTATTTATAACTCCATACAGAAAAGGAATTACCAGCCTGTGTGCTGTCTCAACCTTCCAAAGTAAGTACGGCCAATCCATACATTCTACAGTTGTAAAAAGGTAAATATTTTTAGGTTTTGATGTGGCACATTTTGAAGTGACTGATGTGAAATTATGGCAAGGCTGTGATGCTTTAGAAGCTGAAGATACAAGTGACTTTTCACTGAGTATTTATTTGTGGGAGTTCTGCACAGAATGATTCCAAAATGAGCCCTGCTGGATTTGTTTCTGGCCCATAGCTTGGACAATTTCAATCATCCATTAACAAAATCTACTACAGGAAATGCAGGGAGCTCACCAGTCCTGCAGTTTGAGTACAGGTTTTTAAAACAACTTAGTGAATTCAAGCTGGGGCTTGCTCAAGCTATGAATGGATTGATGCAATGTGTGAATTACTTCAAAATAATATCTGTACAAATATGCAAAAAATAACTCCACGTCCATGGATAACTACGGAAGAAAAAAAAGGAGAGTATTTAGAACTTAAACAGTTTGTTAAAATATACTCAAACACTTGGCCTTAAGAGCTCTACTCACCAGTTTATCTTGTCATCTCCCTCTGGATGACTCTACTATCTCCTTTTTCTTTTTTAATAGACTAATTATGCTTAGAAGTGAGTATTTAATTTCCTTTTACAAAGCTGGCAACTTGACTTTTAAAAATACATGCTATTATCTTGCATTGAAGCCTGCCAAAATAAAATAGCAAGGAGTGATACAGTTCATCACCAATGGAAGTATATACAGAGAGCTAAAAAAAAGAGGGTGAGGGTTAAATCCTGTCTCTGTTAAAGCCAGGGGAATTTTATCACTGTCTTCCTCAGAGCCTGCACTTCATCCCAGCTACTCATAACACTTCTCATATTTGATAGGGGACAATTTAAAGTGACAAATAGCAGTCAAACTGCACGTGTGTGTGAGGAAGGGAAGATTTCAAAACAGCCTCAGTGTCGAAACCAAACTACTTCTGTCAGTTTGGAGATATTTTGGCCTACCAGGCTAAAGCTGAGTTTAAGCAGGGTAAATATTTCTGCTTATGCTGGTTATGTGAAAGCTCCAGGCTGGTCAGACTGGTTCCTTCTGCAGTCACCTACTCGGATGTGAAGCTCAGGCTTGCCCAGATTCCAAAAGTGGCCACCAACCTTCACTCAGAAAATGAAGTTATTTCTATTAATGTGTCTGTATATCCATTTAAGATCTAGTTTCAGGCAGAAAAAAAGAGGTCTCACACAGCTCTAAAAAAAAAATTAAGCTTTTTCCTCATTTCCTGTTGGTAAACCTTTATTGCAAAGTCCTGAACCAGAAGCCACATTCACAACATCTGCAGCTCTGTCCATGTGGAACATGCTGCAAAATTTCACGTTTGAGACCTCGTACCCAATGATGCTAAACCAACCATCATCATCATCATCATCATCAAGGTGGGAAGAGGCTTTCAGCATCCACTCCCAGCTTTCAAGGTAATTCTCCTACATTACTTCAATTTTATTCCATTCAGAGAGCAGAATCCTTCAAAGTAGGGGAGTTTAATATCTTGCACTGCTTTCCTGACAGTGGATTCATTGACATCTACCTTTAAAATAGCAATTTCATATCCTCAGTCTCTTTAAAAGATTTATAATTTGTTGCTTCTTAGAATAAAAAACAAAATCAAAAACAAAACTTTAAAGGTATTTCTTAGAGAGTTTTGCTCTCAAATATAAATATACAGAATGGATAAGAAAACCTGTTTATGCTTTGGAGTAAAGCAGCCAACAGACTATTTGAGGATGGATTTCTACTGATTTGCTACCTGAAAATCAAAGTCATTAAAATGCAAGCTGACAGCAATGGAAGTTATGTAATTACAGATTCCTTCCTTTCTTTAAAGCACCTCTCCCTTCACAAAATGTTTCCTCTGCTCCATCAAGTGCAGTATTTCAGGAAACTCCCTCACAGCTTATCTCTGGAAGAGGGAGGAATATGATGTGTGGGTTCTGCCCACATGTGTGAAGCCGATCCTTTTCTCCCACATCCAAGGCAATTTTTAGCCAAAATTGTTTGCTGGCCCAGAGGGAATAATGGTTTCAAGTTAAAGCCACATGCAGAGCAAGACAGAGAGAAGAGATGCTACCCCCTGTCAAGCCTCTCAGATGTCTGGCTCTAAAAATAATTTTCTCATGTCTGCCATGCCAAAAACAGTAATATTAACAGTGCTGCTATTACAGCCAGCACTTCCAAAACTGCCTTCTCATTAAAGTCTCTCATCCAAAACAATTTAACTGCTCTGTATCTAAACCACATGAAAGTCTGTAACAGTGGGGACAGGCATTATCTGAGCCTCACCCAGCCTGGTTTGCTCATCAGGAACTAGTAAAGCATCTGAAATCATGGGCCCACTGTCCAGTTTCCTGGAAAATTGCTGTCAGCCACACACTCTCTCTTACACAGCTCCACCCAGGCTCTCACAGCCCCCATTTTTATCGTATTTTTTCAGAAAAGCCCAGCTGACACTGTGGGAAGTCCTGCAGTACCAGATCCCAGTGTTCCCATTAAACCTGTCTTGGAGAGCCTCTACTTCCAGCATGTACTTATAAGATCAGGAGAATTTGCACCCTTTAAAGACAAAACCCATCATTTTGGAGCTGCTGGTTCATTTCTCCAGTTTGAGATTTCCCTCTGCTGTGAAGGGCAATGGAGGCCAGGCCTGACCCTACAGCTCTGACTCCAAACATCCCATAGATTTTAAGAGGGGCATGGGAAGAGAAATTCCTTTCAGAAACTTTCACAAAGGAAAATTATTAACTAGATTTATCTTAAATGATGTCAGGAAGCTTTGATCTCTAGTGCTGGGCAACATTCATCCAACAGGGTGTCAAGAGGATGCACCAGGCTCTTCTTGGTGGTGCCAAGCAATGGGACAAGAGGAATGGGCAGGGACTGATGTCCAGGAATTCCCCCTGCACAGGAGGCACAACTCCTGCCCTGGGCAGTGCCAGCCCTGAGCAGAGAGCAGAGAGGCTGTGGGGTCTCCTCCCTGGGGATATTCCAGAGCTGTCTGGACACAGCCCTGTGCCCTGTGCTCTGGGATGGCCCTGCTGGAGCAGGGAGGTAGCACCAGATGAGCCACTGTGGCCCTTCCCAACCTCCCCCATCCAATGATTTTTTATTGTTTACCTCAGAAATTTTTCTGGTGCTTCTTTGTTTTTAACTTCTGCATCTACTGGCAGCTCTTCCCCTGACAAATTCATCCTCCTAAAGGATGCATGAAGTGGGAAAATACTTCTGCCTCCTTTGCTGGCCAGGTGCCACCTCCCCACTGCACAGCAGGTACTGAAGCAGAGGGAGACCTCAGGATGGAACAGGCAACTGGTAGAGATGTGTATCTGGCTGAAGATCAATAACTGAGAAGAGGAGAGAGGCTGAGGGCACTTGGTGTGTCCAGCTGGAGCAGAGGACACTGAGGTCAGAGCTCCCTGGGGCTGCAGCTCCTCCCGAGGGACAGCTCTGATCTCTGCTCCTGGGACAGGGACAGCACCCAGGGACAGGCTGGAGCTGGGCCAGGGCAGATTTAGATTGGACTTTAGGGAAAGGTTCTTCCCCCAGAGGGTGCAGGCACTGCCCAGGCTCCCCAGAGAATGGGCACGGCCCCGAGGCTGCCAGAGCTCCAGGAGCCTTTGGACAGCACTGCCAGGGGTGCCCAGGGGGGATTGCTGGGGGGGCTGGGCAGGGCCAGGGGTGGGACTGGCTGATCCCTGTGGGTCCCTTCCAACTCAGAATATTCTGTATTTCTACGGAACAGAGACCACCTGGGTTGTTACCTCCACCGGCTGTTGGCTGTAAGGATAAGCCAAAACCAAACCTGTTTTGTCTTCCCCTCATCCTGGAGTGGGAAAGGTGAGGAGCCTGCCCGGGCTGCAGTTTATTCATACCTTGTTTATTCACACTGAGGGCCTGGCGTCCCATGACCAATGTCATCACAATTACCAACAGTTTGCAGAGTGGCCCCCGTTTTTCAGAAGTGCTGCAGACTTCTCCAGAGGCTGCAGGGACATGGCAACCATTTCCTCTGAGTGGCTGCCACATCTTCCCCCGGCACTGCCTCCGCTTCAGCCATGAGTGAAGGGACTCCTGTAAAAATTGTCTGAAAAGCACTCAGGGATTGCTTCTGGACAAAAGCTGCAGTTCCTCATCATATGGTGCAAATGGTCAGGAATAAGGTATCTCTTGTCAGGAAAAGCTAAAATCTGCCAGAGGCACAGGCATCCTAGCTAGGAATGATACCATCAGCCCTGGTTGGAAGGTTGTGCACTTGGACCTATTTTAAAGGACATTTTCTGTCATAGAGCAAAAATAAAGATAAAATTATTTAATTTTTAGGGAGATCCAAGCAGACACAAAGTGTTAAAGCAAAATGTTTCACTGAGCTCCTAAAGAGACAAGATTAAATAGATTTTTTTTAAATTATATGTAATTCTACAAGTACTCATGAAAGGAAAATTAACATACAGAAGGGAATTATGAAACTTATAAAAAGCACAGTCCCATGAGAGACTTTTGCCCTCCTATCTCACACAGAAAACATTAAAAAAAGAATAGTAATTTGTAAATCCAAATTGCTAGTCCCTGTACCTTTGACACCTTTAACTGGGTGCTAAAACTACCCAAGACAGCCATTTAAAACATATTTGGTAGAACTTTTATTCCACCTCATCCATGGTTATAAAGTTGGCATGCAGATCTTATTTTAAGGGAACTCTTCAAGGCTGTGAATGCCCCTTTCCAGTACAGAATCCAGAAACACAAATGTATGCAAATCCTTTTGAGAGATTATCTTTACCTTACCTTAGCTGCCCAAAAATTCAACATCTAGATTAAAATTGTTGCCTAGACTCCTTTGAAATCTATTTTAAAATGGGATTAAATATCCTCCAGATATGCCAATATTTCCATGAGCTCTCAAGACAGGTTTAGCTCTCAGAGTTAGGGGAGATGGATCTTGATCGTGAAGACATAAAGGCTCTTTCCAGTGGTGCCCAGTGACAGGACGAGAAGCACTGGCCATGAACTAAAATTGAAGAAGTTCCTCTTCAGCATGAGGAAGAATTTCGTTCCATGGAGGGGGCAGAGCACTGGAGTAGCTGCTCAGGGAGGGTGTGGAGTCTCCCTCTGGAGACATTCCAAACACACCTGGACACCTTGCTGTGTCACCTGCTCCAGGTGACCCTGCCTGGGCAGGGCGTTGGAGTGGATGATCTCCAGAGATCCCTTCCAACCTCGGGTAATTTGGGATTTTGTGACAGTCATGGCATGGAGTTCAGAGCAGGGCTTCAGAGGCCTCATCTGCAGGACATCAGGAAGCAGAAATAATCAGAGATGGGAAGGCAGAAAACACATCCTACAAAGCACACGGCCCTGAGCAGCCAGGGGCAGCCACTGCAGCTCCTGATCCAAGGGAACTCAGGGCACACTGGGATCTCACTGACATAACTGAGAAATCAACTTGGCTCCCTCTGCTCCAGCTGATACTGATGGAAACTCTGAATGAAGCATGTGGCCACTGCTTTATGCAGCTCCCCAGGTGCTGATATATCTGAGAGCTGAGGAAGCTGTAAATAGGAATTGGGTCATCCACATCACCAGCTGAAATCCAGCTCAGCAGACAGGTGCTTATTTAGCAGGGGGTTTAGGCCAGGCCCCAGAAAACAAGACACTGTCCACACCTCGGGTCACACCCATGCCTTGGCAGCCTCCTCTGGAAAGGAAAAGGCTTCCTGGAGGGACAGAGACCAAACCATTCTCTCACCCTGCAGTGAATGCCTGAGGCCATGCCTGAAGGCACCGATGTGATGGAAATGACATTCACACGGATTCCTCCTGCTGCACACTGTTCTCCCAGGCCAGAGGGACCATCAGTCCCTTCCCAGGGGCCAGTCCACAAGCAAATGCAGTCATGGAACCCGAGTAGAAACTTCACTGCCTAATACAACAACTTGGAGAGGCCACAGCTAACCCCGAGGCTCCCTCTAAGCACTTCTCAAAGGACACCACTTGATGGTATGGCCAGAGATCTTTATTGTCAGCCACTGAACAAATGACATTTCCTTGGCCAGGAGAGACTTATAAAACGCGTTTCTAATACATCACTGACCACCTACTCTTCTGTGTTTCGTTTTTATATTTCGTTTCTTTCTTTCTGGAATCTGCTCAGCCTGGAGAGGAGCCCCAGCTGAGAGGGGCCCTCAGCCCTGTCTGTCCCTGGCTGTCCCTGGCTGTCCCTGGTGCAGGGAGGTCAGAGCAGGCCCAGGCTCTGCTCCAGGGCCCAGCAATGGCCCCAGAGCCACGGGCAGGGCCTGAGCCCAGCAATTCCCCTGCCCAGGAGGCACAACTCCTGCCCTGGGCAGTGCCAGCCCTGAGCAGAGAGCAGAGAGGCTGTGGGGTCTCCTCCCTGGGGATATTCCAGAGCTGTCTGGACACAACCCTGTGCCCTGTGCTCTGGGATGGCCCTGCTGGAGCAGGGAGGTGGCACCAGTGACCCACTGTCGTCTCTTTACCCATTCTGTGATTCTGTGTGACTCTAATACAAATCAAACCCCAAGCATTTTTACTCCATCACAGCAGCTCCAAAAGCTGATTATGGTATTAATTACCATCCCTGCCATTTGTCAGCCAGTGCAACACATGGATGACTGCCTGGCCCAGACAGAATACAAGTGTACCACAAGCTTAGGACTTTGTGCAGAAAAACTTTTAAGAAGGTTATCAAAGAGAAATGGTTGTCACAGGACGCAGGTTCATATTTCACTATAAATTAGAACCTGATAAGCAAAGAGCCAGAGACCAGTTTTCAGCATGGGAGATTAATGCAGTGTCTCAAAAGTGCTTTTCAGTGATTTTTAATTGCAGTGATAGTGATTCAATGGCACAGGTTTTTTTTACATTACTTTCTCAGATGGATTTGTCAGAGCGCAGTGATTTCTGCTTGGCTCTTGGCTTGGTGAAACATTCTGTGTTTCCTCCAGTTTGTCCTGAATAACCTAAAAAATACATGACCATGGATATAATCTCCAATCTGACTGGGGTCTTGCTTCCTGTTTTCCAGCTCATTACCAAATGGATTAAACAACGCCAGATTTAGGATGCGATTTGGGACACCCTGCTACTGATCTTAAGTGCCAGCCTGAAAAATTAGTTTTGACTACTTTTTTCATGGTTTTTCCTTGTTATTTTTTCTTGTTTCTTTCCTATCCATTCTTAATGGCTGACCAAACGTCACTTCTTCCTTTGACAAGAAAGCTTTTCAAGCTGTTTCTTCTTTAAAAAAGAAACCCGTTCATTCAAATCTTCCCCTTTTTTTTTGTGTGATCTAAAAAATGTGCCACAACAAAGACTTCCAATTTTCCTTTGGAAAATACATCATATGGTTGATGGAGGAGGTGTATTTATAACTTTGCCATTGTTTATTATTGCGACTGGTTAGGTGTTATTTTTGCCCTGCAGTAAGGCTTGGAGGTGCTTCCCAGCTCTGGTCTCATGTTTGTTTTTAGAAGTAAGTACAAAGACTGTCATTCCTAAGTTCCCCACTTCCCTTGAGTCCATACATTTGTGTTGTGAGCAGCTCAGGCACTTCATTCTTCAGGCCTTTCAAAACTCCTGGATTAATACCATTAGGTCTGGGTAACTTGTTGCTGTTTAATTTATCAGTTTGTTCCAGCACCTCGTCTGTTGATCCTGGCAACAGGAGCAAAATGCTTTAAGGGCGCCTCTAGAGCAGATATCTAAAGAAAGTCACACACACATCCCTAAAAAAATCCTCCCTCCAGCAGCCAGAATTGGAGATTAGAGCCCGGTTCATGGATGTGAGCCACACCAAACCAAATGGGAGATCCAAATAGCTCGAGTCTTTCTGCTGCTGAATGTATGGTACCACGTCAAGGCTCTCTGAAATTAGCACAATTAGTAACAGATTTGTTTTTTCTCCCAAGTAGTAAACATTCTCATGCTTTACTCAGCTGAGGTGGCTGCTGCTCTGCTCCCAGCTGTGTGTGTGTGCAGGCACACGTACCCCAGAGAGGGAGCACAATGTGCTACAGCTGAGAGACAAACCTGATCCACAGTGCAGAATCACGGAATCGCAGAATCATTCACGTTGGCAAAGACCTCCAAAATCATCAAGCCCAACCTGTGATGATCCCCACCTTGGCAAACAGAGCACTGGGTGCCATGTCTAGGTGTTCCCTGTGTCTCCACCACCTCCCTGGGCAGCCCCTGCCAAGGCCTGAGCCCCCTTTCCATGGGGAAATTGCTCCTGGTGTCCAAGCTGAGCCTGCCCTGACCCAGCCTGAGGCCGTTCCCTCTCCTCCTGTCCCTGTTCCCTGGAGCAGAGCCCGACCCCCCTGGCTGTCCCCTCCTGGCAGGGAGTTGTGCAGAGCCACAAGGGCCCCCCTGAGCCTCCTTTTCTCCAGGCTGAGCCCCTTCCCAGCTCCCTCAGCCCCTCCTGGGGCTCCAGCCCCTTCCCAGCTCCGTTCCCTGCCCTGGACACGCTCCAGCCCCTCCAGGGCTCTCCTGCAGGAGCCACAACTGGACACAGCCCTCGAGGGGCCTCTCGGTGCCAGCACAGAGGGACAATCCCTGCCCTGCTCCTGCTGGACACACAATTCCTCACCCAGGCCCGGTGCCAGTGGCCTCTTGCCCACCTGCGCTCATGTCTAGACACTGTCACCAGCACCCCCAGGTCCAAACCCTGTTCCAGAAGAACTCTTGGTGACACAATCACCATCACTACGGGGTATCATCCCAAAAGCACCTACGCTCATTAACTCAACCCCAAAGAGTGGACTAAGCACTGCTGGCCACGTCTGCCACTTCCTTGCCCCAAAACTGTGGCAATAGGAACAAACTGAGGAGCTGGCCAGGCCTCGACACCTCTGTTTACACAAAGCAGCCTGGAGACAGATGAACCAGGGAGGGAGCTGACCTGGCAGCAGCCCCTCAGCCCTCTCCCCCATCCCAGCATTATTAGGGCTGCAATGGGATCCATGTGTGACCGCCCCACACGTGCACGGCGCTTCCTGCGCTCCCAGCCCTGCCGGGGCTGGGTTGAAATGACAGCATTTTATTTGCAAGTCTGCTGCCAGAGGCCTGCAAAGGCTGAGCTAACTCTGGACACCTACAAGGTCCATTCAGGGAGCAGCCAGTCGGGAAAAGTGGGAAAAGAAGCAGGAAAACCACCGGGAAGAGGGAAGACCAGCGCCAGCCCCGAAGACGGGAGTGCTGGGATCAAGGAGAGCTGCTCCCTACATTTACTTTGGAGCATGTTTTTTGAGACCAGACAAAAACCCCATTAAATTTGGGGTTTGTTTGAGATGTATGAGCACATCCCATGGGGGGCGGCTGTAGGTCACACTGCCCAGGCGTGACGCAGTGACCAACTCCCAGGCTCCACAAAAACTCTGGGTTTTGGTTCCTTTCTACCTTGAGCACATTAGACCAAGCACAGCCAAAAACAAAGGTGGGGGAGGATCAAATCTGTGCTACAGCAAACCAACAGAAATGCCTTCTCCAAAGCCTGCCTGCTAGATTTAATACGACTGGTTTTTGGAGGCTATCTATCATTTTCGTTTGGCATGAATATAAATCCAAAAAATCCCTTGATCCCAAGAAGGCACTGAGAAGACTCAGTCAAGATTTCAGAAGGGATGTGCTCCTTCACTTGGAAAGTTGGCAGATGATTTAATTTTGTTAGCAAATTTGACAGTGCCGTAGGAATTTTCCAAAATCAAAGAGCCCTTTCATAGGCTTCCCTACCCAATACTCAATCCAGTGTCTAAGAATAACATTCAGCCCTCGTTAATTAATGATATCAGTCCGAATAATGTCAGATTGCCTCAGAGGCCTTGCCGGGAGGGATGAATCACACCCGGCCGGCTCCAAGGCTCTCCCTCTGACAAACTCCCGTGTCTGATGACAGAAAGCTCAGCCTGGAAAGCTCTCACCCACAGAGCCCCAGCAGCCCTCACCCTGTCAGAGGTGTGTGGGGCAAACTTGGAGATGCCACCTGGCTGTATCAGGAAGGAAAATATTATTTTCACCCTGGTTAAATGGTGCTGCACCTCCCCAAGTACTTTGTGTGGGGGATACTAGAAAGGACTGCAGAGGTCCACTCATTTTTGGGACTCCCAGCAGAGTCAAGATTGTATCCAACAGCAAAATACCCCTAAGAAATCTCTATCTGTGATTCTGGCTTTTACCAAAACTACAAACTGAGATTTCTCACAAGCCCTACTCAGCTGATCCTATTCCAACTCGGGAAAAGGCACACCAGCTGTCTCAGTAAATGTACAACTTTACTGAAGCCATGATTATGTATGAAAACATCCAGACTGCTTCCAGAGTGCTCTATCCTAATATTGTCATAAAATTGTCTCATTTCTATTTGCAGTGTGAATGCAAATCCATGATTGGAGTTTTCACGTATCCACACTCCTGCAACAGCTGAAAGCAGTGACTCCGTATCAGTCATGAACGTGAAATTTGGTAATATTTGTGTATCACCATATTTTCATGTCAGTGTTGCGTTCCTGGGCCTCATGAAAGATCTTCAGGCAAGATCAATCACATTGTTTAATGCATTCACATAAATATTTATCCACGGATGTTCTCCCTTTCCCTTCACAACGGCCACCACGGCTGCCCAGGCACAAACCTCATCCCCAGTGCCCCATGGAGCACCCCGGTCCTGCCACGAGGACCAGCCCAGGGCTGAACCTGGCTCAACCCAAACACGATCTCAGCAGAAAGGCACATGTGGCCCTGGTTGTGGGATCCCGGTCACAGAGGTGAAGTGTCAGGCAGACAAAGCTGGGACTTGTCTTTTTTTTGTGCAGTGTTTGTTTATGTGCCGCACACGTCGTGCCCGGTAACACGAAGCCACCAGTTTCGGATTACAAATATACCATAAATGCCATAAGTCATTTATTTTTCTGCCGCGCCTGGGAAAGCAAATTTGGTGTTTTTTAAAAAAATCTCAACTTGACGCTGATGTGTTCTGATTGCCACTGCAAATATAGATGTTTTTGTTATGCACAAGCACCGTTTTGATGTGACGGCCAAAGCTCTCAGAGGGTTTGATTCGGAGAGATGGAGCCTTGAGAAAGATCCATCAGATTTTGGGACCCCCGCCACAAACAATTTTCAGTTCAGTAGGACCGGTCTGAGAACAACTTTAATGTGCTTTTTACTCTGAGGCATGTTGGTTCTAAAAGCCACTGAAAAATTTCACACACAAACATTTGTGTTTGGAGGATGCACTGCCAAGCAAGTCTGTAAAAACCATTAAATCTAGAATTTGTTATTTCGCTAAAGCGTTCTGAAAAATCACACGGAGCGACTGCATTTTGAAAAACCTGGAGACGTTAATTTCACCCCTGAAATGTGACTTCTTTTAAAATCCTTTTTTCCTCCGTAGTCCCTGCCATAGGATCCACCCCAACATCTGGAGAGCAGAATCCAGGCTGACAGACAAATGCACATGTGGAGCAGTGTGTTTGCTCCTTTGCTGTTTCTCAGGACAGACACATTGTCTCCCTCTCCTTCTGCCTGTCCCCTCCTTTTCTTTTCCTTCTTTTTTTTTTCACCCTTCCTTTAATAAGACTCCACATGTCTTACAGCTCTCTGCTGTGAATGTGACCAGGATGTGATATTGCCTTGCACCAACACACAACGTCTGGCTTAGGTGATACCAAGTTACTGCCCTGGCTTTGAATGCCTGCAAGGTTATTAACCAGCACATCTGGCTCTCTCCCTAGGAGGGTGAGTTCTGCAGTGCCCCAGGAATTTCTTTCATACACCACTTTTATTAGCTTTTCAAAAGAATACGGATTACCACTGGAAGGGAAGACTTAGGTCGTTTGCAAACATATTGGTCGCCAACCTGCTTGCCATGTTTGAAAAGCAACAATAACCAAAACTCGTTATTTGATTTTCAGAAGTAATCCTCCTTCGTTTTAGCACACTCTTATTGCTCTTGGTCTGCATTAATGAAAAAAATGGCTGGTGATTTGTGATAAATAGAATTAAAAAAAAAAAAAAAAAGACGTTACACAAAGCCACAAGGATAACTTAGTTTGGAAATACAGCCCCCAAAACATTAATTTCTAATCCTATTTTTCCTGCAGACCTCACTCCATGATCACAGAAAGGGAAGAGAAATGCATTTCAGGCTTAATCAAAAGAGAGAAGCGCACGTGTAGCTCCAGAGAGCAAATTTATCTCCTTTGCCCACACATGGAAGTTGCACAGGACGTGAAGTTTGAATGCACAAGTGATATTATTGTAATTTCCCATCTGGACATCCCTATTTCAGTAATGCCAGAGAGGCCTTTTCTGGTTTCATTTATGTCACTTCCGAAGTAGTTTAAGACAAATGGGAAAACTATGAAGAAAAAAAATCCACGCGGGGTTGTCACAGAGGGAGCTCCCCAGGGCTTTCCTTCTACCTGCCCAGCAAAGTTCAATGCTCCTGGCCAAAGTTCTCCTGAAAAAAACTCAGGAAACACCTGCCCAGCTCCCTGCCTGCCTACCAACCCACCTGGAAGTCCACCTTCTCAGGAGAAACCTCCACCACCTGCCACTGCTGAGCACACTTCAAGTGCAATATTCTCCATGCAGAATTAAGCAAGTCCAGAAAAAAAATAAATTGTGGGACTTGCTAATTAATCTCCTTTTGGAGCCACGTGAGGCCAGATTTTCGGAAGCTGTCGGCACTCAGCAGCTCCCATTGTTCCAAGTGGGAGTTGTTTGGCACTCCCAGCTTTTGAAGGGCTGCTCCTTCTCGTAGGTGTTTAAATGGGAGCTCTGCTCTCCACTAACCTTTCGCAATTGCTTTTGGCCAGGCTGATCCTCCAGAAATATCCAACTGCAAAGAGCAGTGCAAGCACTCACAGAAAAGTCTATTTTAAAACTAAGCATAAATAGCCCATACTCCTCCAGCCAGGGAAAAGAAACAACATTCTGTGATTTCCCCAACCAAGAGAGACAGCCAGGCAAAAAGTTCACAAACTCCACTAAATTCATACAATGAAAACAAAACAAAGATTCCTAATTATGCAAATGAAAACAGTGAATGTTTTCAAGAATGTCACAACCTTACATGGGGATTTCTGCCAAACAGAGCAAGAATTTAAATCCATCAGATAAAATCCTGATTTCTTTAGATTAATATCCAAACAAAAGGCATGCCTGGTTGAAACTCTACCCGTAAATTCTAGTATCAGATAAATTACAGCCAACAGAACATAAACATCTTCTCACCTCCTCAGGTCTGAATCTTCTGAAAAGCCCACCTTGGCAGCCTTAGACTTGGCATTATTCAGTCAGCTGCAGCCTTCAAAAGAACCACGACTCATTTGGTCCTCTAAGGCTCATGGAAATCCTTACAGGGTTTTTTGTTGCGCCTGCCTATAAATTGCATTGTCTTCTAAAGGCTTCCTGTCCTGCAAACAGAGGCACCAGCACAGAGATTCAACTGAGATTGTTTTCCCCCTCTTCTGCTGCTTTTATTTAACACAAAAAAAAAGGGGGGG
>VZSE01007711.1:0-20318 GCA_013398275.1 Promerops cafer | reverse complement strand
GGGGGGGGGGGGGAAGAGAGAGAACTGGTAGAAGTTCCTTACAGGAGTTGGAAGAGGACATCTGCAGGCAATTTAACATGAGGGCTTGTTTCTGTGTCAGCTGGCAACCCCTGGATAACTCTGTCATGTAACTTATATGCTAAAACATGATGTAGGACAACCAGTGAGACTGGGTAAATATGGCAGCACATCAGTTTTATTTGATTAAGATTTATACTTTTTCGAAGGGAGCAGCCCTGCCATAAACTCTGAAAACAAATACAACCCTGGAGCTGTGAGTGTGTCCCACCCTGATGTTCAAACCCACATTCTGCTGCAGCCCAGGAACACAAAACAGGTTTTTTCAGGTGAAGACAGGAATTCTTCCATCCCTCCCAGTTCAGGGGTGATCCAGCTCATCCTCCTCTGCAGGTGACAGCAGAAGAATGTGGAAGAGCTCAGGCAAACACGAGGCTGAGCCCACAGTTTGTGCCTCAGTTCACTGCTCCCTGCCCATTCCCAAAGGCAGCTCAGGAACACAGACCAGTGTCCAAAGGCAGCTCTGGAGATAACCCAGCTCCCCAGGCTCCCCCACCCCATGTGTTTAACTTCCTCCCAGCCAGAAGAATCTGGTCAAGTGAGGAAAGCTCATCCATCCTGGTTCCACTTCTGCTCTTGCATCAGATCTTACGGATTTTGACATTTACAGCCAAGTATTTGAACTGAGGCCCTGATTAGATTCAATTGGTAAAATTACCTTCCTCCCCCTTCCTCCCCCTTCCTCTTTGTGTGTGTGCACACTTTGGTTTAGATTATTAGTAATTTAAAAATCAATCTTGCAGTTAAATGTTTAATGGCATAATTGCTCTTGTTGCCTAAATTTGTTTAGTTTGTGCTTTATTAGCATGTAATAACTGAAAGTATATTTCCCTCTGTCTCAGTTAATAACGTCTCTGCCATGGCTGACATGCTGTGAGCTGGCTGGCTGCAGTTCTGGGACACCTCTGGGGGAACTGGAGAGATTTTCTGAAGCTTTAACTTGGGAGTTGGTGGCTCCCCTTAACTGAATCCTCCGTTTGCCTCCACTTAGGATTTTTAACAATTTTTTTGTTAATTCCGAGTTCATTTTGAGAGCCTTTTAGTCCAACTGTTGGGCAGGGAAGCTCTGTTGTCCCAGACCTGGACACGTGTGCCAGCTGTGTCACACAGAATGGGTAGAGACCACAGTGGGTCACTGGTGCCACCTCCCTGCTCCAGCAGGGCCATCCCAGGGCACAGGGCACAGGGCTGTGTCCAGACAGCTCCGGAATATCCCCAGGGAAGAGACCCCACAGCCTCTCTGCTCTCTGCTCAGGGCTGGCACTGCCCAGGGCAGGAGTTGTGCCTCCTGGGCAGGGGAATTGCTGGGCTCAGGCCCTGCCCGTGGCTCTGGGGCCATCGCTGGGCCCTGGAGCAGAGCCTGGGCCTGCTCTGACCTCCCTGCACCCAGGGACAGACAGGGACAGACAGGGACAGCCAGGGACAGCCAGGGACGCCCAGGGACAGCCAGGGACAGACTGGGACAGACAGGGACACCCAGGGCTGAGGGCCCCTCTCAGCTGGGGCTCCTCTCCAGGCTGAGCAGTCCATCTAACAAAGAGTTAAACACAAGTCCCCCTGTGCTTGATGTAACTTCAGCAAGTCCCCATGGAAAGAGTGGGAAGACACAAGTGCTTCCCAAGGAAAATTAACCCTTTCCTAAAACAGGTCTCCCCCTTTCTTTATAACGGGAACCCAGACACTGCTTAAAGTAATTGAATGGTTTGGGAAGGAAGGGACCTTGAAGAACATCCAGTTCCAACCACCCCTGCCATGGACAAGGACATCTTCCACTATCCCAGGTTGCTCCAAGCCCTGTCCAACCTGGCCTTAAATATTTTCAAGGATTGGGCACCCAGAGCTTCTCTGGGCTACTTGTGCCAGGATTTCTCCCATATTATTAACAGCCTGGACACGCCACCTTCCTGGGATCTTGGAAGATCTCTCTGTGGGACCAAGTGAGTATGGACAGAAACCTGTGTCAGCCCACCCTGGAAGGCTCACAGCACACCTCAGGTTTACCTCCCTCCTTCCCAGTGTAATTGGAATTTGCAATAGCAGGTTACAGTGTCCTACCAAACATTTACTGCTGTTCAAGGAGGTGATAATGACTGCCAGCAAGTTTATCTCTTTGATCCACGGCAATCACAGATGATACAGAATATACAACACACATGCCAAACACTCCTTGAAGCCTCAGCAGCAGAAGAAATTGATCCCTTCCGTGTCACCAAAAAAAACCCACCAAAACACTGGAAGCAACAGAAACATGGGCCTAGAGATGTAGAAGAGTAGGGTTAGATGGGATATTAGGAAAAAATTCTTCCCTGTGAGGGTGGGCAGGCCCTGGCACAGGGTGCCCAGAGCAGCTGGGGCTGCCCCTGGATCCCTGGCAGTGCCCAAGGCCAGGCTGGACACTGGGGCTGGAGCAGCCTGGGACAGTGGAAGGTGTCCCTGCCATGGCAGGGGTGGCTCTGGATGGGCTTTAAGGTCCTTTCCAACCCAAAACATTCTGGGATTTTGTATCTTAGAGTAAAAGTTACCCGTATTAGTTGAATTAAACATTGCTGTAAATCTGGAGGGCAACATTTGGGGTTTACAGGTTATTAGGCAGTAAAAAGCTGAATTTCTGAGGAGGATGTGGTAGTGAAGAAAGCACTATGGAGTCTCCTGGGAATAGAACTCACTGGTCACACAGACATGGGATTTCAGAGGCACAGCAGTTACCCTTTCTGCTCTTCTAGGTGAGGACAAGATATACTTTTTTGATAAATAAACAAAATTCCATCAGAAAAACACATATTGCACAGAATCAGTTTCTCTTTCTAATTAAACATGTATGGAAATACCCAAGTATTCCCTACTGACTTGAGCCAATGAAGCTTTTCCACAAGAAGAACTTGAATTGTCTTGGAAAAGAACACTGAGAGTCTGAAAATATCCTACAGAACAACAGGGAAAGACTTATGGCAAATGATAAAACAGCAAGTTGGTGAAAGGTATCTAATCAAATGCCCATAACTGTTTATGAGGTAATGTCTGTATTAACAATCTAAAGAAGGGGATAAAACAATACATCAGCCAAAGATACTGCACCCCAAAGTCAACTTTGGGACCCCAACAGGATCGGTGAAATAATCCGAAAGGGTCTTGAGGAGATAAGAACATGGGTAGGAAATAATGAAGTAAAAATTAAGATTTAAAGAGGATGGGGCTTAGAGCAAGTTGAAATATGAGATTTTCTAAAAAGGGAGGGAAGAGAGAGAGGAGGAACAGGGAGAGTGAGAGAGACAAGGGACTCGTTTTTGAACAGATGAAGCACATCACCAAGTCCAAGAGAATCACTTATCCCTGTCTGGGCTGCTGGAGCAGCAGCTCCTGGAAAATGCCTTTCAGCCCTACAAGGCATTACCAGAAGTGTAACAAAGTGGTCATTTATGACCACATTTGTGACCAAACAACCAAAAGAGCTCAAAGCAGGGCTGGAAGCAGAGGTGAGGGGGGAAGCTGCCTGATCCCTACCACCCAAAATGGACCCTGAGCAGAACTGATGTGCTTGGCAACCTCCCCTCAGCTCTCCCTACAAATCTCCCTCTTTAAGAAGGTGAGGAGGAGCAAAGTCAGAGTGAAATTAAGGAATTTGAATCCATACAGAGTAGCTGAATATGAGGAAATGCTTCGCAATAATGAGTCATGGGGAATCATCCCTCAGGAAAGGTGGAAAATGAGCCATTGCTTTGGATATTTGTGGCCAGATGAAAGCAAAATACAAATGCAGTGTCTGTGAAACAGTAATCTGTGACCTGCTCAGAGATAATCTCCACACATCTTTAGCATTTGCTCTGCAGATCTGTGCAAGGATAGTCCAGGGCAGGTGGTTTCTGTAACCAGTTTTCAAGGAAGAAGGACACAGCCCTTTAGAGAGTCCCAAGGCTGCTCCAGAGCCAGACTTCCTTGCACCCCTTCCCTTCAGTGGTCTCAATGAAGCCACACACAAAAATTACAGCCTTGGAGGCACAAAACAGCATTGGACACTTGGGCTCATGGATTTGCTGACCCCACATGCCAGGGCGGGCAGGACCTAAGGAAGAGGGGACAAATATTTTGGCAGTGGGCTTGAGAGACCTTTACAAGCTGAGATTTGGGAGCCTTCAGTCCCACTCCAGGCTCTAGAGCAGAGCAATAGGAACAGGAGGATCTTCTTTCTCAGTGTCCCCAGAGTATAACCAGTTTTGTTCCTGTTCCAGTTTGTCTCGTCCGTCTTTCCCAACTTCTTCTCGAAGCTCCTCCCCACCCTCAGCTTCCCACCCTGGCTCTGGTTTTCAAAACCATCCATTTTATGATTTCTACCCATCACCAGTGGAAATGTCCAGACTTTCAACTGTCTGGCAGACTGCAGAAATGAGATTTAAACACATCTGACTCCATGTAACAAAGGGTTTGTGTAAAGCACATTTATCAGCCAGAGCTCTGAAAATGCATTTGGTACTCTTTAGTTTGCTCTTTCCTGCTTATGAAGAAGATAATTTTTGTTTAAAAATGGCCCCACTTAAGGAATTATCCATGCCATTAGTTCCTATAACAATAGAGATTAAAGTCTCTAGACCATCCCTATCAAAATAACATACTCTTCTTTGAACATGTCATTAACACTGTTTTCCATCTGGTTGTTGGCAGCAATCTTGGATTTGCTCCGAATTGCTGAAAGTTCATCAATTATAGCACACAGAAGCCATTATCTCTCTTCTCCTTTAGCAAGGAGGTATTTGCTCAGGCAGACAGAAGAGGTAGAGTTCAAGAGCAAAGAAAAAAAAATAAAAAGCAGGAAGAATTTACTCACTGGAACTCTATGGCAATCATTTGGTTACCATCCAGAATTTTAAGCTGCTGAGAAGTGAATCACAATTTCTGCCTAGGAGGGGATTCTAGAGTTCAAATCCAGTAGTGATTCTGGCATTATTACAGGTAACTGATTTGTGCTGACACAGGAGGGAAATGGAACAGCAAATCTGAATCCTGGCAGTGTGGGAGCTCTGAACGAGCACGAGAGGGGAGGAGTGCCACCCACATCCACAGTAAACTCTGTTTATAAACTCATCCACGGTAAACTTTATTTTCTGAGGACACAGAGTAAGCTGTGGTGATCATTCAAACAAGATTTAGGGGCTGTAATCCAGCACAATTACTAAGAAGAACAGAGAAGCTCAAACTGTGGTTTTACCCTGTCAGTACTAAAACAGGGGAAGAGCTTTTAAAGTTTCACCAGAATAATGAATGAAATCCACAGTGAGAGGCAAGAAAAGGGGATGGAGCTACAACTGCTCAGCTTCGGGGGCTGCTGATGCTAAAACCTTTCCACATCCATCATGAAGCAGCAGCAGTTATCCCTGAGCAGCTGCCAGGCACCAGTTTGCAGCCCAGGGAGCATCCAGGAGCTTGCTCTGGGGCTAAAGGCACTTTCTCCCAGTGAGAGGCCACTGCAGGACTTCTGCCCATGGGGCCATCACTGATCCATAGCTGGAGGAGGGCTGGCTCAGCAGTCAGCTGCTGTCAGGAGCAGATATTCCATATTTTCTGGAAGGGACAGGAGTGTGTTGTCACCTGGTGGCACGCTGTGATTCAGCAGGACTCCATGCCCCACATGGGTCACCTCCTCACCCAGGCTGCAGTGGGGCTCAGTTTACTTCACGTGGGGCTTTGGGCCAAGCTCTTTGTATCTTTGGCTTGGATTTCTACGCTCTCACTCCAGCTGAGCTGCCCAAATATCACTTCATAAGCAATGAAAGAAGTGCTTTAGCCTTGCAAAGAATCCACAAGGACCAGGCTTCTGGCTCAGGCAAGACCCCAAAAAGAGGTGGGGGTAAAGCCTGGCTTTATCCTCCTTATCCTGGAGGAAAATAATAATAATAATAATGATAATAATTCTGTTGTCCTTCCCTTCTTGTCCCCCTGCCTGTTCAGGCAGGGAATGTATTGTGCATACAAAACTCCCAGCATAACAAAGTCTTGGATCCTATTTAGAGACTCTACAATTCCAGGAAAAATAACAGATTATATCAGACCCAGAATACACTCCTTAACAAATAATAACACTTCAAAAAAAAAAAAAAAAAAAATCCGATTTAACCATAACACAACAGATTAGGTACATCCAGCAGCATCTCTACACTGCCACAATCTGAAATCCAACATATTCTCTGCCCAACAAAGGAGTTCTGAGGTCAGGTTTCGTGATACTTCCAGCAACAATATGGGATGCTGTGCATGGAAATGTGGAGTTGCCACCACAACCCAGGCAGAGAAAAGCTAAATTCAGGAATGTTTTTCAGAAACTGCTATGGAATAATTCTTTTATTTCTTCTAAGAAACCAGGTTTTCTTTCACTGTAGTATCAGGAACAGCTTCCAGATTTGATAACCCAAAATTGTCAGATTCAGAGGCAACAACCTCAGCTACATCCACGGAACAAATGAGGTTGTACAGACCCAGACCAGCCAAGCTTGGCTTGAAATGTTTGATGCCCTTGGAGAATTTTTTATCAAGAATGGTCTCTTTGGTTAAGCTGTCTGGGGTGTAAATTGTTCCCATTCTTCACCTTGTGCAATGAAAAACCAGGGTGTGCCACCCACAAGCTGCTGCCGTTCACCCACCTCACCTCTTCAGCCATCCCACATCTCAAAATCATCAGCAACGAACAGAAAAATCAGAACAACTAAATATGAACAGACCAAACCTTCTACCAGCCTTGATTCAATGAAAATCACAGCCATTATCCCAGGATAGACACCATTACTGATAAATACAGTCTTTTTTTTTTTTTACCTACACCGTGCCTTGGATTCTCCTCTCCCAGTGAGGCCCAAAGGAACAGCAGTAACTTGCTTTTTTGAGAACTAATTCCACAAAATCCCCTCACAGTGATGGCACAAGCTAACTAAAATCAAACAAACATTTGACCTCTTTTAAAACCATAATTTTAGCCCTTAAAAAAATACAAGGTTTATTTAAAGGTCAGTATTTACAAAGCATAAATCCCTAAAAACAAAATATGCAAATCTCGGGCAGCATTTCAGAGTTTTTCTGTGACTATGGTTGTAAGAACTGGAGTTTAATGATAACAGAACAACATAAATATCACATTAAAGTGTGTGTAAACAACAGTCTTGCCTATACAGAGCTACAATTTTATCATTGTGAGGAGGCTTATTTATTTCAGTTCTCTTACAGGCATTCAGTGTGTGAAGCTGCTCAAAGATCAGGGTCAGAATTCCCCGTATTTTGCTGAACTGGAAATGAAAATCTGAAAACATCCATCCTTTTTCTTGTCTACATCAAATGTTTCTTTCCTTTGTGCTTGGACAAAATACAAGGCCATGACTCAGGTGAAATTACACATTAGAGAGCCACAGGGTCACCAGATCAATGTCAGATGCTTCATTCAAGTTGAAAAATGTAAAGCTTAATCTTTAGTATCTCTGGAATGAAGCTGCCCAAACAGAAGGAGGACACACATTTTGAGGCTTTCCAAACATTCCCAAAATTGGACAGGATCTGCCTGGGTGCAGAATGGGTAATTCTGGGTAAGAATCCAGCTCTTATCCCATTCAGGGATGGAGCACAAGAACACTGAGATTTGTTACATTTCCCTTCTGGTACCAGAAAAGGCTGATTTCAAAACAGTACACACAAAACTCACGTGATGAACATGAAATCCACGTTTCTTAAAAAAAAAAGACATCTCTGAGTATTCATCTTGCTATATTCTTGTGTATTTTTGCATTATTTTTCTGCACATGTTCAGGCAGAAAACTTAAATCTTGAAATCTGCCAAATTTTAATAATCCAGACACTTCCCAGAAGGTGAATTTTCAAAGTTCCAGCTCTAAATGTGCATGGATGAGGCTGTCTGCTTGTTGAAGGATATAAAGAAACACCACCGTGTGACAGAATACAGTTAATTAAACAAAACCTTATCAAGGATGATTGTAATGAACCCAGTTTGTCTCTTCTGCATTGTAACAGCAATGAGAGATCACAGAATCATAAAATCATGGTATGGTTTGGGTTGGAAGGGACCTTAAAGATCACCCAGTTCCACCTCCCTGCCATGGCAGGGACACCTTCCACTGGCCCAGGCTGCTCCAGCCCCAGTGTCCAGCCTGGCCTTGGGCACTGCCAGGGATCCAGGGGCAGCCCCAGCTGCTCTGGGAAATCTGTGCCAGGGCCTGCCCACCCTCACAGGAATGAATTTTTTCCTAATATCTTAACCTGAATTTCCTCTGGTGCAGTTTGGAGCCATTCCCTTTGTCCTGTCCCCCAATTCCTGATGAATTGTCCCTCTCTGGATTCCCTGCAGCCCCTTCAGACACTGGAAGGTGCTGTGAAGGCTCCACAAAACCTTCTCTTCCCCAGGCTGAAAAATCCCAACCCTCTCATCCTGTCTCCACAGGGGAGGTGCTCCAGTCTCTTATCAACTTTGTGGCCTCCTCTGGACTTGTTTCCATGTCCTTCTCCTGCTGGGGTCACCAGAGCTGTGATCAGTGCAGACAGAAAAGCCCAGCACACCACAGAGGCTTTCCCACATCCACACCACTTTATCCTGGCTTAGTTTTAAGAATGCAGCTATGTCCACTTTAAAAGCCGAAATGACCCGAGCATCCATGGCTGCTTTCCAAAGAATGTGTTTAGACCACAGCAGGCCCTAATGACATAAACAGAAATCAGAAGGATTTGAAGTGGAGTTGGCCAGCTTTCCTATCCCAAACACAGCATTAAAGTAATTGCCTTCCTCACACCCTTTTTCAATAAAACAGCAACTTTGGGGCGATGCTCTGCTGAGAACAGGCTCCTACAATTCCCTTGAACACACCATTACAGAGATTTTTATGCAGCTCTCTTGCTGTAATAAGATACTTTCATACCCAGCCTTGCCCTCTCCCACTAACTCCTGTGGTTACAAAAACCTTCTTCGGGCACCAGTATTGGCAGAAAGCAAGAAACTGAGTTATTCTTTATGTTATTTCTGCTGCTGTGGGCATTTAGACAGCATGAGGAGGTACTAAATCCCCTTCAAAGTTTTCAAGTCTTACTGGTTGTAACCCATGTTGAGGCAAAAGCTCAGTTTTTTGAGGGGAGGAGGATTTGTTTTTCTTCTCTTTCCATAAAAACAACTGAGGACCAGAAGGCTGTGGAAGTGCTGGGTTTGGAAAACCTTGAGAGGGGGAAAGAACGAGCTCTCCCACTACTGCAACTCATCCCAGTAGCTAAACACAACCCAAAAACAACACAGAGGGATGGAGAGAGAGAGAGATTCTTTCATTCACTGAGTTTTACAGAAAAAGGGAGTTGTTTAAAATAATATTTCATTTTTATTCTATGCTTCAGTTAAAAGTGAGTTGTACAGTGGAGCTTTTTCTAGAGAGAGCTGCTGACTGGTAGATGGCAGCCAGCTGAGGAGAAACTCCATGAAAGAAGTTGCAGAAAATTTAACTTTAAAGAAAACCAGACAGAAAGGCAGTCAGAAAGAATGGAAGAGTCCTTAAAAGTCATCCACCGCCACCCCTGCCATGGCAGGGACACCTTCCACTGTCCCAGGCTGCTCCAAGTCCCAGTGTCCAACCTGGCCTTGGGCACTGCCAGGGATCCAGAGGCAGCCCCAGCTGCTCTGGGCACCCTGTGCCAGGGCCTCACTGCCCTCACAGGGAGGAATTTCTTCCTAATATCCAACCTAAATTTCTCCTCTTTCACTCTGAACTCATTACTATTAGTCCTGTCACTCCAGTTCCTGATGAAATTTGTGTGCAACACCCCAAAATTACTCGTTCTCTGCAACAGCTGCATCTGCCAAGTCTCACAGGTTCCAAGTTTTCCATAAAGAAGGATAAGAAAACCACAGCAATAATAGTAATATTGATAATAATAATAGTCATAATACAGTAAAAACAAACACTTCCTTCTGAAACAGCAAAACAATGCTGGTTTTAAAGCGTCTTAAACATTGCACTGAATATATGTAAGGGATGCTTGTTTGGATCTGAATTTTTGCATTATGCTCATTTTCCTTCTGCAGTTGAATTTAATGTTTAATTTAATGAATTTAGTGCCACTGGATGTCGTGGAGCAGAATCAGGGACATAGAAATCCAGTATTTTTCAAGGAGGTATATTTTATCAAACACACCAAATCTTAAAGGATGATCAAGGAGGGTTAATTTTAGAAAAAGTTATCTTTAAAATATCCATGTGCTTGAGCAGATCACACAGGTGTCAGCAACAAAGACTGCAGGGCTGACTCAGACAACAGCACGTAAATATTGAGGAATAAAAAAGCCCATGTTGGGCAGTAGCACAACTTATAAACATGCAAGAAAAGCTGTGGTATGTGTATATATTCTGTAATTTTATGGTTCTCCAAACATCTGAGGACTCACAATAAACAGGAAACTAACCTTGATGTGAGCTGCTGGATCGGGGACAGTCTGAATCATGTCCTTTAACAGGCCAACGTGTTTACCAGGAGCTCAGATCCCAAGGCAGCTGCATAACCAGAGAAACAAAAGTCATATCATTATACTTCAAATGTTTATTTTCA
Source organism: Promerops cafer (assembly GCA_013398275.1). NCBI lineage: Eukaryota > Metazoa > Chordata > Aves > Passeriformes > Nectariniidae > Promerops > Promerops cafer. Next base: position 9,671 of record VZSE01007711.1, on the reverse strand, counting down.
ATAGAAATCTCTTTTTACAGGCTGATAAGCATCTTTCCTTCCCCAGACCTCCTCGAGACTCAGCACAGCTGAAGCTCTAAGACACTTCTGCCTCCACTGGCTCTGTTGAGGATTTATTTCATGCAGGAGAAAACACTCAGCCCTGAAATTTCCAGGGAAAAATGCTCTTTATTTGCAGTGTACAGTTTTCCCAAAATAAGAACTTGGGACATGCTCTGCCCTGCCCAGCCCCATTATTCACCCAAGGTTTCAGAGATTTCCACAAGCCATTCTTCCCAATTTAGAAACACACAGCAGGACTGGGACAGATCTGCAGCTGATATAAAAAGGCCATTTCACTGAAGCTGTGCCCGTTTACAAGAGCTGCAAATCTGGTCCAGACCCTCAATTAACAGCACTTCAGAGCAGAGATGTTCTGGAATCCCTTATCCATGTCCAGTAATCGAGTCCAGAGGGGCTTGGGGCAGGTGGGGTCCATTTGTCTGCATGTGTAGGGGGTGGAAAACCATTAAAGCTCTTTAAAATAACAGTATTTAATGTAAATAATGTGGAACACTACTCAGTAACTTGAACACCAAATAACTGCTAATAAATTGGGATAAATATATAAAAAAATTAGAAAATGTGGAAGAATGTGGGAACATGAACATCACTTGAAGTAATCTTGTAGTTTTGTCCATTCTCCCTTAAAGACTGGAAATTCCCATTTTTCACACAAGAGGTTTCCTTCTGCCCATGATCTGAAATTCAACTTTTAAAGCAGCAAAGCACTATCAGGCAAACAGTAATTTTCCTCAGCATCAGCTTTTTAAAAATTTCATTATCTGCTCTCACATTTACACTAACCTGAAAATCAAACTGCATTTTTACCTATTGATTTAGGAGAAATATTGCCTGGCTAACACTGAGCTGCAGCTTGCCCCTGAGACAGAGATGTGAGGGGACCATCTATGAACTATTCAAGTCTAATTTGCATAAATTGCACTAAACAATACAATTAAAGGTGTCATCATTTAGATCTTTGCACATTCCTCCCTTACTACTTAAAACAGCCAACTTCCTCCCCTTCAAATCCATGAAAATAAAGTAGTTCATTTGAAGGCCCAGTAAAGAAATCCCTAAACAAGCCAAATTCCCATTTTGTCCACTTTTCCCACCTATCTGTGGATGATCAAATGGGATGCTGACATCATGGTTTTAAATGAAGATTTTTCTTTCCAAAGAACTTCAAAAGCAAGAGATGCTTTTTCAGTAAAAGCAAAATTTCACCAGCAACGTCGTTCAGACTGAAGTCAGACAGAAACACCAACAGCACTGACGTGCTTTTAATTCCCTCCCTCCCTTCCCCAGTAAATCCATGCCTGCCACATCCTCATTGGATTTATGGGATTCATATTTTAAGCTTTCGAAACATCACACACAGGATCTGGAAACTGCTAAGTTTCACATAAACTGGACAGAAAAGTATTTTGAATCCAGTGTTAGATCATGTTTTCAGTGTTTTCATACTCCCAGCACTGCCATGCCCAACTGCACCTCGCCCCCAGTTACAGAAGCCCACCCAGGAAAGGGGATTTGTGCCACACCCAGATTTATTTTGATCTCTCTAAAGCCTTTGCTCAACTTCCAACAACACCTAAGCTTAGAAAATACGTGTTGAGCTCAGAGGTGGGAACTCCATCCCAAAAATGCCCTCGGTCACTCAAACCAGATCTTTCTCTCAGAGCTCAGTCTTGAAGCTCTCAGGGTTAAAGAGAAGTTGTTTGAGCTATTCCAGGCCACTCATTTCACATCTTTTCCCTGAAAAGATGGATCCTTTATGAAAGAGAGGATGACGGAGAACATTTGCAAACCAGTTGCCAACTCTGCACCACAAGGAATGGGAATCAAAGACAAGCAAAAGTTGTCCAATATGAGTTGGAAAAATGAGTATGCAACTGTTTTGGACATTTGAGTTTTCCCTTTTACTGTTAGGAACTTAGAAGTGGGAATTCTGCTTTAAACTCAACCTTTGGCAGTGTATTCTTCTTTCTCACCTGGATATTCCAGTCTTGCTACTCTAAAGTGGGACAAGTCCTTGTCTGCAAAATACACGATTTTTATCTTTTACCTCTGGAAATCATGGCCAAAAAAAAGAGCTCTGCCAGTTTTCCTTGCTCGTTCCAAACAGAAATACAATTTTCATTATTTCAGCTCCACCTCTATGGGCTGGAATTGGAAGCTTCCAGACATTTGGTACTAACTTGTTGAAGCAGATTGCCAGACCCTCCTCCACCCCCACCCCAAATTTCATGCTGGTCATGTCTGCTTCATGGTCTGTGACAGGGTCTGCTTGTGGCTATCGGGTTTGCCCTACATCCCCTAAATTAGCAGGACTCTAAGAGCCCAAACTGACACTAAAGCCTGGTTTAGGGAGACGTCTCTTCCAGGAAACTGAAACAAGGCTATTACAACACGAACTGAGAGTTAAACACTTGCTTAACAGCCTTCCTGATTTTGGGTTAACCTGAAGGATATCCTGGATAAGACTCTGAGCAACCTGGGATAGTGGAAGGTGTCCCTGCACATGGCAGGGGGTGCAATGGGACGATCCCTTCCAACCCCAACCATTCTGTAATTCTGTGATTCTATAGAAGGATAAATTTGTAGCCTCCGAGCAGGTTTTCCTACACTTCCTGGCATCCTGAGTCAAGACTAGCATTTACTAACCCAGCTTTAGCAGTACAGGTTTTTGGGACTGGTTTCTACCCTCTGTTGCATCCAAAGTGTCACAACGAAGGATGGCACTAGTGAGAAGTAGCAATACTTGAGACAGGAGATGTAAATTCCCCTCTGAAGCTCAGGACAGACTGAAATATCAAGACAGAAACAAGTTATTGTACAAAACCAGCCAGAGCTGGGTGTCCCAGTGCTACCCCACGCAGGAGGAGATAGATAAGCTCTGAAAACTGTTGTCCTTCTGTGCACACATTCGGGGAGTTATGTAAATACATCAAAGGGTTGGGATATACAGATCTAGAGCTCACCAGATGTGACTGCATTGTTCTTTCTTTTCTATAGATGTATCAAGAGGATCAGACTTTTTAATAGACACATATCTTGCCAAATTCCTGAGGCTGACTGTCCCCTTTATACGGCGGCTGAATACAAACCTCTCTCATGCATTTTCTCACCTTCCAGACAGGAATTTAGGTGCATTTTCAGTAACTTGGCATGCTGTGCTCCCCTAAAAATCCCAGCAGGTTCCTCTTGACGTGTTCTAAACCCTGCACCAAAGTGCTGCAATGAAGCATGACCGGGCAGTGAGCAAGGCTGACAGAAAAGGGCTCCAGGCCAAACTCCGGCAACGCGACGCCCACGTGGAGCAGAGCAGGGCTGCAGCACACAGAAACACGGCCTGGGCTGCTCTCTGCCAGGAATGAACGTGGCCCAAATCACAAATAACAGGATCACTGAGGCTGGAAAAGCCCTGCAAGGTCATTGAGTCCCAGCTGTGCCCGATGCCCACCCTGTCCAGCCCAGAGCTCTGAGTGCCACCTCCAGGTGACACCTCCAGGGATGGGCACTCCAAAGCTCTCTGGGCAGCCCCTACCAAGGCCTGAGCACCCTTTCCATGAAGAAATTCCTTCCTGATGTCCAACCTAAGCCTCCCTGGCACAGCTTGAGGCTGTTTCCTCTTGCCCTGTCCCTGTTCCCTGGGAGCAGAGCCCGACCCTGCTCCGACTGCACCTTCCTGTCAGGGAGTTGTAGAGGCTCCCACGAGCCTCTTTTTACCCTCTTTAGCCTTTTCTTTTTCCCCAGGCTAAAAGTACTTGTCTGCACAGGGAGTAATACTCAGAATACAGCCACAGTTGTAGCCAATTCTGGCTGATGAAGGGTTGTTTAATCAACAGCAAACGAGGTGCCAGAATCGCTGGGCCTGATTCCTGAGGCACTGAAAGCAAGGACAATATTAAATGGTGATCCAGGCACAGGCTGCCTGGGAGACACAGCTCTGCCTGCAGGCTCTCTCCAAGGAATCTTGAGTCCCTGCTGCCTGAGATGTGAGTATCAGACAGGAGAACAGCTCTGAATGGCACCAACAGAATAATCAAGCACAAAGGGCTTGAGGAAAGCCCCCTTCCCTGTGCTGGGCACCCAGCACTGGGCCTGGCACACACACAGGGGTGCACGCTCTGGTGTGATGAATAACCACACTGGCATCACACCAAATTTCTACCAGCATGACTCGAGATGTTTACCATTACTCACAGGAGGTGAATCCCTGAGCAGCTATGCAGAATATCCCAAGTCAGTGCCAGCAGGACTTTCAGACCCTCTCACACTGACATGCAACTGGACTGGTCACATATTTTTAAAGAACTGATGGTTTTCAGCTGTTGGAAAACTTTTGAGATGTCCCTTGCTGGATTGCTTCACCATGAAATCTCTTTTTGTGTGCCTGGGTCCCACCAGCACTGGTCAAACTGTGTGTACCAGAGAGAAAGGCTGAGATATTCAAAAGGCAGAGCACTCTAAACCTGCTGTCAGTGACGTGCAGAAACAGCATAACCACCTGTTGCTGCAGGTCAGGGCTGCACTTCTTAGGTAGACAAATATGCCACACGTGATTTTCAGCCTTTTTGGACATCTAAAATAATTCCAGTTATGATGGGAGCCCTTGTGTAGTGAAGTTAAGCCAAATTTGGGCTTGCTGCACTTCAGAAGCAGCCTACACATCCAAGGATGCACTAAGAGAAAACTAGAGTCCAGTTATTCCCCTGTGCTGCTGCTTTATTCATACCATAGGGCTTTACTGAAATTATTACATTGTTATTCATTTTTTAAAATGAAGTCCTTGAACAGGAGTAAGAAGTAAGAGGTGAAATCCTCGTGCATTGAAATAACTCTTTGAAACTCAAACTCTTTGAACCAGCCCAGAAAGTCACCTGCACTGCCTTCATTAATGTGGGCAAAACTCAGGAGCAGAAGATCCTTACAAACCTGCAATTTGGGAACAGCTAAGGAAACAAAATAACTTTCCTGCCCAGCATGGTACTGTAAGTTTATGCCTTCCCTTCTCTAATATTTCCAGGTTTAGAAGAAGGTGCTGCAGCTCCTCCTGGCACCTGGGGCTTGCCAAGAAGCCAAAGGGTGCCCCAGGAGAGGATGAGGCAGCCCCAACCCCTCCGTGCCTGCAGGCATGGATTTCTGGAGAAAATGGCTCAAAGTGCAAACTCCAGCAGTGCCCAGTGAAGAAAGGCCACAGAAATATCTGTAATTCACATTTGTAAAGCAGATAAGTGTGAAACACCACAACTCTTCCACTGGCAAGGAGCTATGATACAGCAGAGCTGCATGACGTGAGCTCAAAGCTTTTATGTTTAATTTGTGGTTGGGTATAACCACTTCAATTTTGGTTTTGTTTTTTTTTTTCTTCTTTCACTCTAACCTCTCAGTGTTTTAACAGCCTCAGCAATAAAACCTTGAGGAAAGATCTGCACCCTCAAGAAATGCTACTGCCAAAGCTGTTCATGTGCAGTCAGTATTTGCTGTTAGAGTAAGATTTGATTTTACGTGAATACCACAAATAAAACAACAGTAAAGGACAAGAAAACCAAAATATGAAAAGATGTGCCAAGCCAGGAAGTTTCTTCAACTTTCCATTCTTATTGATAACTTTTTGTACTCACCCTGACCTCGCAGGACAGAACCCACTGGCTGTGTTGTGCACTGTCTGATGTGCTTAGTTCTTTAAGAGCAATTTAAATAGAAGTGTAACTCATTGACAATTTTCAAATGACATCTCTTCATAGTTTGGATGAGGGATTATTCTCATTATATGGCATTATTTGTTTAAAAAAATCAGTGGGAGAAATAAAAACTGAGTGGGGCTGGTTGATCGGTGGGGCTGGTCTCAATTCTGGCAGCAAAAAAAATTGCCAGATTTTTCACTTTCAAGAATCACTTCCAGAAGTTAATCATGGAGTCACAGAATGGTTTGGGTTGGAAGGGACCCAAAGATCATACAGTGCCACCCCTGCCATGGCAGGGACACCTTCCACTGTCCCAGGCTGCTCCAGCCCCAGTGTCCAGCCTGGCCTTGGGCACTGCCAGGGATCCAGGGGCAGCCCCAGCTGCTCTGGGCACCCTGTGCCAGGGCCTGCCCATCCTCACAGGGAACGATTTTTTCCTGATATCCCATCTAACCCCACTCTCTGTCAGCTTGAAGCCATTCCCTGTGTCCTGTCCCCCACTGCCCTTGTGAAAAGTCCCTCTGCAGCTCTCTTGGAGCTCCTTTAGGCACTGGAAGGTGCTCTTAAGGTTGCCCTGAAGTTTTCCCTTCTCCACACTGAACAGCCTGAACTTTCTCAGTGTGTCTTCATAGGAGAGGTGCTAAACCTCCTTTTCCTTTATTCTTTCTTTTTTAAAAAAAATTTTTAGAATTTTTTTCTGGAAATAAGGAGAACTCCCCCACCCAGCCCTCCTCCTGAAAAGCCTCCCGAGGATTTGGTTTCATGGCCATGCTGACAAGTTCTCTCCCTCACTCAAGATTAACACTATTCCCATCACTCAGGTCAAGAACACTGGTCTAACTGGCAGCAAATCCCCTTTCTGATGGCATTCCCTTCCAGCAGCATCAGCTGGAATGCAGCAAGTCCTGGTGGCCCTGAAGACCTCAGGACAAGGCAGGAGGGAGCAGTCCCAGCTCAGGGCTGCAGGTAAGACCTGCCCCTGTTGAAGCAGCTGTGGGTTCAAGCTGACCATGACACCACAACTGGAACATCACCCTAAGCAAGTCAGCAAGCCACTGTCACCACCTGTTTGCAAAGCACAGCTGGCCAGGGTTTAGCTGGCTCTGGACTAACAGCAGTACTCCATGTCCCTAAAGTCTGTGGGGACAAAAGATCTGAGAACAATCTCAGCAGCAAGCTGAGAACATGTCTCTGTCATCTGTGTCTGTCTGGCCCTCCTGGAGCTCATCGACACTGAACGTGGATTTTCCTCTGAGCACATTTTTCTTGGAAGGGTCAGTTCCCCTACAGAAATCCCCTCTCCTCCCGTTTGAAGGAGGAAGAAGGCACATTTCTGTGCTACCACCCAAAAGTGTCTGTGCAGCTACTGCTTATCTCACGTTCCAGCCCATGATCTCAGGGGAGGATACAGCCCTAAATTAGCTCATTTACAGTAGGAACTTTAAACTACAGCCAAAAATATTCGGTTTTATTAGTACTCCCTATATAGTACGCCTCTGACCAATAACTTGTTTTATTTATTTTTCTGGCGAATTACCATGTTCTTATTCAAAGCCATAATGAGGATTATATATCAATGTGGAATGCAGAGCAGCCATTCCTGAAACTCCCAACTGCATATAAAAGAGTTTGGAATTCCCCAAACACTATCTCTTCAGCCCAGGCCACTTACAAATGTGGTTAACATGAATGAAGTAATATCTTCTAAAAGGAAGGAGACTTTTGAGTCACGTCTGACACATTTAACTGCACCAACCACTTTCCACAGCTCAAGATTTTGACTTAATACCAGGCAGGGGTGTTTGATAATGATTACTCCCTGATGCTTATCCTGTTGCAGGATACTTGGACACACACATGGGATGCCAAGGGGAGAGCTAAGGCAAGAATTCAAGACTTTGTGCCCTTCCAAGTGCAAAACCACAGAGGTCACCAGCAAAGTTCTGAGATCCAGTCAAATTTCCCATCTCTCTGTCCCGTGCTACAGCTGCCCTGGCAGAATTCTGTGTTTAATTATTCAAACTCAGCTCAAGTCCCAGCTTAGCTGAAGGTGTGCACCAGTTAGCCCTAAAGACCATGGAGTAAACCACCATGGTATTCCTGACTGCAGGCTGCAATTATGGACCTCAGTTCTCTACAGAAATACAACATTCCAAAGAAAAATATCGCATTGTGGAAAAGCAGGATGACATCAGGAGAGATATATAGTGACAAAGAGCAGTTTCTAATTTACATTCATTCCACTGGTTAAAGCCCAAGCCTGTTTCAAACATTTTAACTGGTACTGCACTTAAAATGACATCTGAGGAAAGACACACAAACTGTTCACAAAATAATGAATGACTAATTACCTCGAGGTAAGGAAAACTCATACCTCCTTTTGAAAGATAAGAGCAAATAAAAATGTTTTAGAAAGGGAAACAACAAGATCCAATTCAATAATAACGAATTACCTATAGACTCATGGAATCACAGATTGGTTGGGGTTAGAAGGGAGGTGAAAAATCATCTTGTTCCAACTCCCTGCCATGGCAGGGACACCTTCCACTGTCCCAGGCTGCTCCAGCCCCAGTGTCCAGCCTGGCCTTGGGCACTGCCAGGGATCCAGGGGCAGCCCCAGCTGCTCTGGGCACCCTGTGCCAGGGCCTGCCCACCCTGCCAGGGAACAATTCCCAATTCCCAATATCCCACCCAGCCCTGCCCTCTGGCACTGGGAGCCATTCCCTGGCTCCTGTCCCTGCAGCCCTTGGGAATTGTCTCTCTCCATGGATCCTGGGGCTCCTGCAGGCCCTGCAAGGCCACCCTGAGCTCACCCCAAAGCTTGTCCTGTGCAGGTGAACAATCCCAGCTGTGCCAGCCTTTCCTCCCAGCAGAGCTGCTCCAGCCCTCTGCTCATCCTGCTGCCTCCTCTGGGCTCTCTCCAGCAGCTCCACGTCCTCCCTGTGGACAGGGCAGCTGGGCAGCTCTGCAGGTGGGGTCTCTTATCACCATCCCAAGGTGTTACCAGCTCCTTCAGCCTTCCTTGGCTTGTGCTTCTTGGACTTTAGGGCCGTATTTTTTAAGAAAGATTGCTGGATTGGCCAATGCAGGCATTCTGCACTCACTCCTGAAAACTCACTGAATTTTCCAGACCAGGAAGGTTCCTCTGTGAACCTGAAACACAGCTGATGTACAGAAGATTGGACTAGATCCTCCAGGGGCTCTCTAGCTGTCACATACCTCTGCCTCTAGTTTTAATTTTGTTCACAGAAGATCTGTTTCTAACAATCCTGTGGAAAATGGGAGTACAGAATCAGGACAACTTTTGCAGCACACACAGCAATTCATATTTTCAACCACATTTAAGCATGGAGTACAAATTGATGGCACAGACTTAATAAGCAAACAGTAGTAATTACAAATAGTCATGAATAACTGTATGAACGCCTCACAGCTTTTTCAATGATAACTACTTGATTAAATCTGCATAATCAGAAATTACATACACCATGCACTTTCAGTAATTGCTGAGTACATTAGACCTGTATATTATTTACTGCAGATTATCCAACAGTTCTGTCAAACCCAGAAGAGTCCTGAATTGTTACAACGAAAAAAAAAATCTAAAAATTGGAGAATCTTCAATTCATTTTAGGGAGATCTAAAGCACAATGACAGTTTAGAAATACGTGAGCAAGAAAAAGAAAATAGTTAACATTTTCTCTGCTTTCAATAAATTTCTTCAGTTGTCATATTCAAGAAACGTATATGTTGTTCGGGAACAGAATGTACTGGCACTGAATCTGTTGCATGCAAGCCCTCACTTTTGGGGATGCAACAAATGTTTCTGTAATCTGCCCTGGAAAGCTGTCCTCCTTTTTCTCCCCCCTGGTTTCTGGGGATGCTTCTCATTCTAATGAGGACAATCACTGTTTTAATGAAAAAAAAAAATATATA
>VZSE01007710.1:0-19169 GCA_013398275.1 Promerops cafer | reverse complement strand
TGGGGCGGTCGGGCCGGGCAGAGCCCCCCGGGCTGTCAGTGCGGGCGGGGAGCGGCGGCGGCGCCTCCCGGGACAGCCCGTCCCCAGCCCCCCGGCCCCCGGGGCGGTGTCAGAGCGGAGCCCGGGACCGGCATCAGGAGCCTTATAATTAGTGTTTATCCCGTCGAGGTCACGGCGTTCCCCGTCACCGCGGCTGGCGACCCGGGCCGGGGTCCCTCGTGGTGCCGGGGCTGGGTTGGAGCTCCCCGCTCCTGCTCGGGTGTACCGGGGACTCGGGACCCTGCGGGACGGAGCTGTCCCTGGCAGCCCCGGCTGTTCCGTGGCGGCTTTGCAGCGTTCTGCTGCCGAAGGGTAAATGACAGATTAGGTCCGAAATCCCCCGGCAGAGAACAAGTTCCTCTTCCAGGCACGTTCCCTTCCTGGAAATGGGACGTGGAGGAGAAGGCACGAATCTGTCTGTGCTGCGGTGTCCCCGGAGCTGCCGGGCCCATTGCCCTGAGGTTACAGTTTGCTGTGGTTCCCCAGGAATGACCTGTCCTGGGCTCCCTTCTCAGCCCGGCCCTGCTGTCTGGGACGAGACCCTGTCTGACACCGGTCACTCGCTCTGGGGACGCTGTCCCGAGGTCACTGTCCCCTGTGAACCTCCAGGCTGGCACTGGGCAGAGGTGGCAGTGCCAGGGCAGACGTGGCAGTGCCGGGTGCCAGGGCAGCCACAAAACAGCCCTGGAGGCTTCAGGACGAGAGTCGAGTGTGGCTCAGCCTGTTCCCCTCCCAGCCACGGGGCTCGGGGGGTCCTGGCTGCCCGGGGGTGCTCCCACCCTGCTGACACTGGGTTTTGACATCTCTTTCTGGGGCTGTGCCAGCGAGCCGTGCCGGCTCCAGGGAGTGCCGGGCTCGCAGCTGTGTACTCAAACCCCCGAGCTGGGGCCAGCGTAAGGTGACTCCCTCTGTTTATTCAGGTTTTTGTAACCATCTTTGTATCACAACTTGATCCACCAGCCCTGGTTGCTCGCTGTGGCAGGTTGGGTTACTGCTCCCCGCCTGTCCTCTGGGCATTGCCTCCATACCTGAGTCTCTTTTATTCTTTCCAAGCCCACCTTTGCCACGGTTTTCTCTGCAGCTTGGAAGGGGGTGGTTGTTTTTTAGCTCCCCCAGCAACCAAGACTGTATCGCTGCCCCCATGCAGGCAAAGGGAAAAAAAATCAAGGTTTTGGCGAGGGTGACTAGCTGGCTGTTAGCCCGGGCTGCAATCAGACAGCACAACCTGCTCTGCCCTGTGCCCAAATCAGCTCTGTCGGGACCTGATTGCAGGACTGGGGCTCCCATGAGCTCCAGAGTGCTGGAAAGGAGGGGACACAGGGGGGACATGGCCCTGTGGATGGAGCAAGGCCGTGGTGCTGCCGTGGCAGTGGAAGCAGTGGTCACTTCGGGCAGCCGTGCTGCAGCTCCTCGTCCTGGATGGACAGTCCTGGGAGTTGTTTCAGGGGTGTTGATTTTCTCCCCCACCTTCTGCTGCGCTAAAGGAAACCCACAGAACCCCGAGGGGAAGCTCCTTCACGAGCAAAGGCAGTGGAACTTCCTGTTGTTGGTGTTTAGTAAACTTCTGAAAGCCAAGCACTTGCGTTCAGCACCCGCGTGGCTTCATTTCCCCATAAAATGCCTCAGTTTTATGGTCATTCCCAAGCTGTGCCTGTGACTAAGCCACGCCCTGACCGTGCTGTGAACAGAGCACCTTTGGGTGCCCCCAGGAGCTGGCAGTGCCATGGCTGGGGCGGTGTCCTGCTGCCCTCAAAAAGGAGTGGCAGGGCCACTGATGGTGAGCGTGAGGTGCAGGAGGGGCCCAGCAGGAGTGGATCCATCCTTTTGCTTCCTGTGTGGCACGGTTAATCGCCCAGGTTAATCACCCAGGTTAATTACCTGGCCCTCCCAGTGCTGACACACAGGCTGCTTTGAGCAGAGCCAGCCCTTGGCGGTGGCGGTGACCCGAGGGGGACAGGCCCCGTGGGAGGATGCGGTGCCAGTTGCAGTGACAACGGGGCTGATGCTCTGATGCCCCGTGTCCCCCCGTCCTCACGCTGCTGTAGCTGCCCCAGGCCCCTCAGGTGGGCTCATCCCTCCCGCTGTGTCCCGCAGGAGGATCGAGGACTGCCTGCCCCTGCTGGAGGACTCCCCGTCCAAGCGGTTCTCCCCGTCCAAGAGGAAGCAGTATTACATCAACAAGGCCATCCGCAACTCCGACCTCATCCCCAGGGCCAAGGGCCGCAAGAGCCTCCAGAGGCTGGAGAACAGTAAGGACAGGGGCAGGGTCTCTTCTCCAGGGCAAGGACAACCTCCCCTGCCCTGCGTGGCAAGCAGGGATCTACTGGGGGCCTCTCTGGAGGTGTTTCCTCCCCTCTCAGGCTTTGCTCTTGCCCCCAGCTCGCTACCTGATGACGCTTCTGGAGCAGGATGACTGCGGGAGCGACGAGGGAGAGCTCACCCACTCGGCCACCCCCAGCATCTTCACCGAGGCCTGTAACAATGAGACCTACGTGGAGGTGGGTACAGCCACCCCACTGGCTTGGGGCTCACTGGGGGGGCCCTGGCATGGCATGTCGTGCTTGTACTTCACTCCTCCATCCCTCTGCCTCCCTGGCCCGAGCTGCTGCGCCCCAGCTTCTGCCTGGTCTGCTGTCAGGCTAGGATCTGTGGGATGTGCTGCTGCCATGGGTGCTGGGGGGTGATGGGACCCCTGGTCTGTGGGGTGGGGGAATCTCCAGGCAGATCTTCTCACGGAGAGTTGTGGCTGCAGAGCAGCGGGTGCCTGGTGAGCTGCAGCACTTCCTCTGGCACAAGCCCCTTGCCAAACCCCCGTTGCCTCATGCTGGCCCTGTAACCGGTGTTTTGAAACGTGGCCTCTCCCTGGTGTGGCGCTCAGGGCCACCCCTGGGGACAAGTGGGTGAGGAGGGGGCTCATGGGGTGTGGGTGGCCGTGCACTGCCAGGTGCTCCCCACAGACCTCTCTAGTGGAGCTTGGTGGCTTCTGTTGTCAGATCTGGAACGACTTCATGAACCGGTCGGGAGAAGAGCAGGAGCGGGTCCTGCTCTACCTGGAGGAGGAGGCCAGGAAGAAGCACAGGAGGAAGCTGCCTGTCAAGAGCGAAGACAAGTGGAAAGGTGCTGGGAGGGGACGCAGGGTGGGGACAGCCTCTCCCTTTCCTTCCTTGTGTACATTCTGGGTAGGGTGACCTTCCTCAAGGTCTGCACCCACTAATGGTGGGGCCAGGGGATGCCTGAGCCCACCCCCGGGGGGGTGTGTGGGGTTGTGCCTGCAGACCTCCACCATGGACCAGGGAGGGTTTGTGGGAGCCAGAAGTGGCTGGGGTGACAGGCACAGCAGCCATCCCCCAATGTCACAGCCTCAAATTTCTGCACCCCCAAACCTCCTGTGCTTGCTGTTTTTAGGGGTGACTGTGAAGGGGGCCCTGCGGGGCAGCTGGGGCCACACTGGGTCCTCCCGAAAGGTGACACTGTGGGCTCTGGAGTTGTGAGCTGTGTCCAAATCCCTTCTCCCTTCTCCAGAGCTCCCGGCCTACACACCCCAGGAGTGCTTCCAGCGCATCAGCCGCCGCCTGCGCGCCACCCTGAAGCGGGGCCGGATCCCCATGGTGAGCTGGGGGCCTGGGACAGCAGGGCTGGGGCTGGCAGTGCTCCCTCTGTCCCAGAGCTGTGCCCTGACCTTGTGCAGGGCAGTGCCAAATTTCAGAGGAGCTCCTGGGAGCGTGCCCTGGTGCTCGTGTGACCCCGCAGTGGTGGCTGGCTGCAGACAGACATCCCGCTCACGGCAGATGGGTTTTCCTGGCTCAGTTCAGGTTTTTCTGGCAGTTACAGGGCTTTTTGTAGTGCTTGTTTCCCAGTCTCTGTGCAGTGAGCAGCAGGTGACAGGTGAAACTGGGCGAGTTTGTGCATGGGGACAGCAGTGGAGCCTTTGGGGTCTTCACAGTGGCCCACACAAGGCTATTTGGGGAAACTCCAGTGTATTTTGAAAGGGGGTAAAAGTGCACCAACTGCTGAGCAGGAAGGAGAGAGGTGAGTGCAGCCCTGCACTGCCTGCCCAGCCCTGCTCTACCAGCCCTGGGGGTGCTGGCTCCCTGCTCCCTCTGCTCTCTGGGGCTCTGTTTGTTCTCCTGGTGCTAATTAGAGCCTCTAAACGCAGCCTGGGCTCCTCCTGCCCGCTCACTTGTTTGTCTTCAAATGAGACGCGTGTGCTGCTCGTCTCTGGGGTCACAGAGCTCTGGAGACCAGCAGAGCACTGAGCTTTGACTGTCAGGAGGCACGAGGCTCCCCTGGCTGCTGTGAACACGAGGGATGGTGCCAGCCCTTGGCACACACGGTGTGGAGTTGGCAGGAGCTGGATCCTTCCCCGCCTCAGGGGCTGGAGATGGGAGATGTCTCTTCTCCCTGCTGTCTCCCATCCAGATAACTTGCCTGGGAGCTGCTGGCAGTAATTCCTGGGGAGTCAGTTGTGCCAGGGCCGTGCCCACCACTGCCCCTTCCTCGCTGAGCCCCTGCCTCTCCTCACAGGGGACGCTGGAGGGGCTGGAGGAGGAGCTGCTGGCCTTCTTCTCTGTCACCCCCCACTCCGTCTACACGGCACTGATGGATAACAGGTATTTCCCCATCTTGGGGTCCTGGGTTCTGGGGTTCCCTGTGCTCCAGGGCTGCCCCAGGCTACAGAGGGGCTTTGGGAGCACAGGACACCCCTTGGCCTCCCCTCAGCAGGGCCTGGGTCTCCACCTGGGGGACACCCACCTGGCCTGGTCCCCATGGAGCCCCTGGGGGAGGGATGCACCTGGGGGTCCCTGCGCAGGGGCTTGTGGCACTTTGTGCTCCCCTTTTGCTCCGTGGGTCCCCGGGAGGATGGAGGGCAGAGCAGCCCGTGGGACACGCTGGTGAGAGACACCTTTGCTCTAACCCTGTCCCCTCTCCCCCAGCTTTGAGCGGCTCCTGCTCCACGCACTCTGCCAGTACATGGATCTCGTCTCTGCCAGTAAGAGCCGTGTGCCTGCTTGGTTTTAGTTTTGATTTTGTTTTTGTTTTTCCCCTTCCCTCCATCACTATCTCTCCTCTCCAGCTCAGCCTTTTCCTCCCTTCCTCTTCCTGGCCCCACCTCGCCCTGGGGCTCACAGATAACCCCGCGGTCCCCACCCCTGCCCAGAGCTCCCCACCAATGCCCAGAGCTCCCTCGGCAGCCCCGGCCGTGGTTACCAGCACTGGCTGCAGCCGCACACCCGGGGCTCGGCCGGACCCAGCTCTGATGGGAAATTTGGGGGATCCAAAGCAAGAATCTGTTGGGGGGTTCCCTCTCGTGCAGCTGCTTCTCCTCCCCAGGAGCAGCCGTGCTCTCATACTGCCCTGGGCGTCCCCAGAAGGTTTTGTTGCCAAGGCAGGGAAGGCATCAGGCTCCATCCTTCTGGAGGAGGCTCCGCTGCCGAGCGTTTCTTTAGGAGCAGCTTGTGGCAAACAGCCTGAGAGCGCTAACGATGGCGAGCGAGCCCGTGGTGCCGGCCGGGGCTCGGCTGGGGACGGAGGGGACAGAGCACGGGGCAGCCTGCACTCGCCACAAGCCCCAGGGAGGAGGGGAGGGCGGTGGCTGGGCTGGGAGCGCCGTGTTGGAGACCCCCGAGGGGGGAACAGGGCTGTGCTGACTGCTCCGTCCCACCCGCAGGTTCGGACATCGAGGGGAAACGTCAGATGAAAGTGAGCAACAAACACCGCGTGTTCCTGCCCCCCGAGCTGCTGCTCTCAGACTACCTGGGGCAGATGAGCTGATGCCCCGACAGCTGCCCTGCCCCTCCTGCGTCCGCTGCAGCCTCTCCCAGCCCTGCAGCCCTTGGACCCTCGGCCCTTCCCCTGCTCCGGCAGCCGGTGCCCGGCGGGGCAGAGCCGGGGGATTGTGGCTGTGCCCTTGGGTGTGCTGGGACCGGGGCGGGCAGCGCGGCGTGCCCGACACCGCTGCGGGCGCGGAGCAGGTGCCTCTCGCCCAGCCCCGCTCCCCTCGCAGCCCTCCTGGAACTGTTCGTGTGTCTATTTATAACCCAGGTGTTTTTAAAAATAATCAGGCGGGGCCAGCCCCTCTCTGGCGCTGACGCTCGTGGGGTGATTTCGGTCCAGATTTTTCTGCGGTGAGACAGCTCCTGGCGGCTGCTGAGCAATCGCTGAGCCGGCGGAAGAGCCCGGGGGCTGCCGCGTTCCGGCACCCGCAGCCCCGTGCCCACAGGGTGTCCAGGGGGGCTCGGCCCCCTCGGGCAGGGCGGGGTGTGGGGAGCTCCGGGTACTTTTGCCCCACACCCTGTGCCCTGCCCGCATGACGGGGCTGTTTTTAAGTGTAATATAGCTTGTGTTTTTTATCACGTGTGTGTATATTTACATGTGTGTGTGTGTGTGTGCGTGCCTGCTGGAGGGGTGCAGCCCCCTTCGGGGCGCTCTCTGCTTGTCCACAGCTGCCATGGGGGCAGATGGGGCATTTTGGGGGTCCCTCTGTGTGCCCCCGTGTCCCTGGCATGTGCCAAGGGCTGCTCACAGGGTGTGCCCTGGAGGTCTTTGCTGGTTGCTCTGTCCCACGACGACACCGACTGCCATTAACCGTGGGGACCCCCAAACTCAGGGGAGCCCCCCGCGCCTCCTTTGCTGGTGTGACTCGGGTACGGGCGCGTTCAGCAACAATAAAGACGGTGCTCCCCTGCTCCGGCTCTGTCTCTCCTTGGGGATGGTGGGGACGGGCAGGGGGCTTGGGTGGGGGGTCGTGGGGGAGCCGGGTGGGCACGGGCTGCAAAAGGTGGGTGCGGGGAGGTGCGAAAAATATGGAACGCTTCACGAATTTGCGTGTCATCCTTGCGCAGGGGCCATGCTAATCTTCTCTGTATCGTTCCAATTTTAGTATATGTGCTGCCGAAGCGAGCACGAATTGTGCTGTAACTGCAGCGGTATTTAAAGGCTCGGAAAGGTAACATAGTCACGATAGGGTGACTGCGGCGTGGTTCGATGTTGGAAGGACAGTGAGGTCTGCCATGTTTTTCTCAGTCTTGTACCTCCTTAAATTTTAATTTAATTTTCCCCAAAATGTCCGAAATCCGCCGATTATGTTTGCTATGTCTGCCCGGTGGATTCTGGGTAGTTCGTTATGCTAATTAGACCCCACCGGATGGCCCTCTGAGGGTGTCCGCGGCGGTGCCTGAGCGCGCGGCGCAGGCGCGGGACGGGCAGCCCGCGGAGGCGGAGGGGTCCTGGGGAGCGGCGGGCGCCGGTGAGTGCGGCCGCACCGGGACCCCCGGGAACCTCCTGTGGCAGCCCCGGGCCCCTCCTGTGACCTTCCGCCAGGCCCGGGAGCCTCCGGCACATCCCCGTGTCCTCCCCGAGTCCATCCCCGGGACCCTTCCGCCCGCCGTAGGGTCGGTCCCCGCGGAGCGCTCCCTCCGCCTCCCCCCGGGGTCTCTCCCGGTGCGGGGCTGTCCCCACCCGTGTCCCGGCGGCTGTGCCCTCCCCACGGCCCCTGGGGTTGGGGTCCCTGCGGGCCGTGCGTGCCGTTCCCGGTGTGACCGGCCTTGTGTCGCCCCCGGGCAGGACCGAGGCTGTCCCGTGTCCCCTCCGGGACCGGGCCGGCGGGATGGACCTGGCGTACGTGTGCGAGTGGGAGAAGAAGCCCAAGAGCAACCACTGCCCGTCCATCCCCCTCGTGTGCGCCTGGTCCTGCCGCAACCTCATCGCCTTCACCACGGACCTCCGCAATGAGGAGGAGAAAGGTACCGCGTGCCCGCCGGGAAATCGCTCCTGGAAGCTCCCGGTGCTCTTGGGCAAGTCCGGGATCCGCTGGGCCGGAGCTCTGCCCTGCCCCTGACAGCTCCCGGCTGCTGCTCCTCCTTTTCCTGCCATCCCTCAGCCTCTGGCCGTCTCTAACACGCGTTTGTTCCCTGGCAGTGGGTTTGTTTCCCCTAAACCAGGACCAGGCCCACGTCGGTGTCTGGCCCCTCACTGAGTTCCCAGCTACCCCAAACCATTTCTATAAAATATTTTATGTTTTCCCTGCATCAGCTGAGGCTCTGAGGCTCAGAAACAGTGACAAGGGACAGGGAGTCTCTTCTGTGTTCCTGCAGATCTCACCCACATGGTCCATATCATCGACACGGAGCACCCCTGGGACGTCTACTCTGTGAACTCGGGCCACACTGAAGTCATCACGTGTTTGGAGTGGGATCAGTCAGGTGGGCTGGGATCCCTCCTCGTTGTCACTGTGTCCCACCCATGCTATGCTTGTCCAAAGCAACGGGGTGCAATTCCTTGTGGGGTTTTGGCTGTTCCCCCTCACTGTTCTCATGCAGTGTCGTTGTCGCAGGCTCCAGGCTGCTCTCGGCAGATGCTGATGGCCACATCAAGTGCTGGAGCATGACAGATCACCTGGCCAACAGCTGGGAGAACACGGTGGGCAGCGTGGTGGAGGGGGACCCGGTGGTGGCCCTGTCCTGGCTGCACAACGGTGTCAAGCTGGCACTGCACGTGGAGAAGGTTTGTCTCAGCTTCCTGAGGGATCTGGGCTGGAACTCTGGCTCAGGTCTTGGCAAAGAACTCAGGATCCTGCCTGTGTTCTGTGCTCTGGGCTCTTTTGTGGGAGTTTTTCCAGTCCAAGAGAAGTCAGATTCCTGGTTCCTACTGAATTCCAAGGAGGGCTGGAGCCTTGTTTCTTTTGGTGTTTCAAATGTGTCTGCCTTAGTCTGGTACCTCAGTTCCAGGCAGGAACATGGAGATAGAGCAGTTCTTTCCTTACCAGTGGTAATTCAGAGGAGATGCACGTGAGGTGCCGAGGTTTGATCCGGGGATTTGGACACGGAGGCGAGCTCCTTGTTTGGAAACGTGTGATCCTGCAGGCTCTGAAAGCCCACAGCTGCCAAGCACAAGTTCCCTGCTTGTGTTTTTTTAACTCCTGGCATTTCCCACATAAATCCTGCCCCTCTCCCAGGAGAAGATCTCCACAGGCACACAAACACCTAGGTTCCGTTAACCTTTGTTACAGTCTGGAGCCTCCAACTTCGGCGAGAAGTTTTCCCGGGTGAAATTCTCTCCGTCGCTGACGCTGTTCGGCGGGAAGCCCATGGAGGGCTGGATTGCCGTGACCATCAGCGGGCTGGTCACCGTGTCCCTCCTCAAGCCCAACGGGCAGGTGCTGACGGCCACCGAGAGCCTGTGCCGCCTGCGCTGCCGCGTGGCCTTGGCTGACGTCGCCTTCACGGGCGGGGGCAACATCGTGGTGGCCACGTCCGACGGCAGCAGCACGTCCCCCGTGCAGTTCTACAAGGTCTGTGTCAGCGTGGTGAACGAGAAGTGCAAGATCGACACCGAGATCCTGCCGTCGCTCTTCATGCGCTGCACCACCGACCCCGCGCGCAAGGACAAGTACCCGGCCATCACCCACCTGAAATTCCTGGCTCGGGACATGTCAGAGCAGGTGGGCAGCTGCTCTTTGCTCCACCTGGCCTTCCTCGGAGGGTCTGGAGGTGACCAGCGTGTCCTGCAATACCCTTGGCATTGCTAGTTGCCCTTCTGGGAAGTGCTGCTGGTGCAGATGGAATTAGGGACCTCACCATCAGCTCCCACTGATTGGATCCTCTGCTTTTTGCTGGTGGAGCATGACCTGAGTGGGAGCAGGACCCTGGAAATGGAGGGTGGGAATGACCAGGGCAGTGTCCTCCTTGTTGTGACACTTGTGTGGTGGGGGCCTCTGTTCCGCAGGTGCTGCTTTGTGCTTCCAACCAAAACAACAGCATCGTGGAGTGCTGGTCCCTTAGGAAGGAGGGCCTGCCTGTCAACAACATCTTCCAGCAAATCTCTCCCGTGGGTAAGTATCTGCACTGGGGAGTCTCAAGAACAGGAGCTTGGTCTGAGGGAAAAAGCAGCACAGTTTCTCACATCCATTATCCCATATATGGGATTATTCAGAATCTTATGTTTATTTTCAGGTCTTCTCAGTCCATTCTGTCTGTTTGCATCATAGGCAGCAACTTGCTGTTTCCAGGAAGGGGTTTGGTTGTTGCTTTCACTTCATAAAAGACATTTTCTGTGTTTTGCTGCACAGCCACCCTTCCTGCCTTCAGTGGAGCAAAGGCTCCCAAAGGACCAGGACTGAGCAGCAGAGCTGGATTAATCCCCTGCCCCGGCTGCCTGGGCTCCACCTGATCTCAGATAGAACAGAATTAATCAGGGCAGTTTGTTGGGTGAAATATAAAGGATTATTGTATATAAGGATCTTAATCACCAGCAGCAGAGCTTCCCATCAAGAGAGATTTAGCAAAACATGTTTGTATAATTCAGGAAAAAAGTAGGGAACTATGAGGGAAACGTACTGGAAACATATGGGAAATATACCAGTGCCTGATCTGTAATCCTGCTTGGGGGAGCGTGGGCAGAAACGGGGGGTGGATTTTCTGATCTCTCTGGGACAAAACTCTCACTCATTTGCTTATTTTCCCGAGTGGGAGACAAGCAGCCCATGATCCTCAAGTGGCGGATCCTGTCTGCCACCAACGACCTGGACCGGGTGTCAGCCGTGGCGCTGCCAAAGCTGCCAATCTCCCTGACCAACACCGATCTGAAGGTGGCAAACGACACCAAGTTCTTCCCTGGGCTGGGTAAGGAGTTCCTGTTGCCTTCTTCCTAAACATGTGATTTTTGCCCAAAATGTCACCACCTGAGCTGCAGCTGAAGTAAAGCACGTGGAATGCTGAAGGAAAGCTTTCAAACGGGATGTCTGCCCAGCCATCCCGCTGTGGGAAGAGGCTGTGAAATGCTGATGGCAGGGCTGTGAGCCCCCAGCCCTTTGGCTTCTCCGTGGGCTTCAGCGGTGGCCACTGCTTTGGGCGAGGGCTCTGCCACACTGGGAGGAGCTGCTTGCTCAGCCTGGCTTGTCTCCCATCCCCAGGCCTGGCCTTGGCTTTCCATGATGGCAGTGTCCACATCGTGCACCGGCTGTCCCTGCAGATGATGGCCGTGTTCTACGGCTCCTCCTCGCAGCGCCCCGTGGACGAACCGGCCCTCAAGCGCCCGCGCACCGCTGGGCCCCTGGTGCACTTCAAGGCCATGCAGCTCTCCTGGACATCGCTGGCCCTGGCTGGCGTGGACAGTCACGGGAAGGTTGGTGCTCTCCTACAGTGGGGTTGTTTCTCACCCAGGCTCTCTGAGGGGTGATGGGTTGCTCAGGAAACCCTGGGAATTCCAGCTGTGAGATCTGTATTGGAAAGGGATGTATCCCATCAGTACAGAAACTGGCACTAGGTCAGGATTGAGCTTCATTGGGCCCCATGTTGGGTTGTAGCTTTGTGGGACGATTCCAAGCCCGCTCCTGAAGCCAGTTTCCCTCTGGTTCCTCCCTTCAAGCTGAGCATGCTCCGCATCTCCCCCTCCATGGGCCACGTGCTGGACATGAACATGTCCCTGCGGCACTTGCTGTTCCTGTTGGAGTACTGCATGGTGACTGGCTACGACTGGTGGGACATCCTGCTCCACGTCCAGCCCAGCATGGTGCAGAACCTGGTGGAGAAGCTGCACGAGGAGTACATGCGTCAGAACGCGGCCCTGCAGCAGGTGGGTGGGTGGGAGCTCTGGGCTCACTCCCAGGGTGGGCATGGGGGAGCTCAGGGACTTGGAGTGGGGAACAGGCAGTGCCAGTCCTCAGGACATCGGTGGCTCTGTCTGGCTGTGCTCTGGGCGCCCAGCTCGGGCAGTGATGGAGCTGGGAAGAGCTTCCATGTCAACAGCATTCACTTTCACTGATATCAGTGGGGTCTCTACCCACTGGAAACCCTGGGGTGAGATGGTGACATCTATTTTTGGCAGATTCTGGGAACAGCAGCACGTGCCCAGCCCAGCACTCACGTGTTCCTGTCACTCCTGCGGCAGAAAGGGAGAGCAGAGAATAAAGCAGCAGCAGCTTTAATGAGCTTATGCTAATTCCTGCCTCTTCTCGTGCCTTTTGCTGCGTTTCCCCGTGGCTCAGGTGCTCTCCACGCGCATCGTTGCCATGAAGGCGTCGCTGTGCAAGCTCTCCTCCAGCACCGTCGCCCGTGTGTGTGACTACCACGCCAAGCTCTTCCTCATCGCCATCAGCTGCACCCTGAAGTCGCTGCTGCGCCCACACTTCCTCAACACCCCTGACAAGAGCCCCGGGGACCGGCTCACCGAGATCTGCTCCAAGATCACGGATGTAGGTACTGACTGCTCACAGCTTCCTGCGCTGCCTTCCCAATTTGGGATTGGACCGTTCCCTGTGGTGTCGCAGTCTCAGCTCCTGGGTTTGAGGAGGAGGACCAGGGTGATCTCCGCAGGGAGAGTGTGAGGTTTGGATCCATCTTCCTGAGCCAGGCAATGTCTTGCTTCTCTTCCAGACATTGACAAGGTGATGATTAACCTGAAGACGGAAGAGTTTGTCCTGGAGATGACGACGTTGCAGTCCCTGCAGCAGCTCATCCAGTGGGTGGGGGATTTTGTGCTCTACCTGCTGGCCAGCCTTCCCAACCAGGTGAGACCTGGAGTGCCAGGAACACGCCGAGAGGACACCAACACCCGTGGGCGGTGCTGGGGAGCTTTGCCAGGGCACACAGGGACACATGTCCCTGTCAGCACAGGCACTGGGGAGGAGTAAGGAACAGCAGAATTGTAGAATGCCCCTTCCTATGCCCATCTTGATCTGGTGACCAGCACAGTACCTGGGGGATTTGGGGACACTCCTCTTGCAGCTCTGCAGAGGTGTCACCTTCAGGCGACTCTCCACCATCCCCAGGAGAGGGTTCCATAGTGTGTGTGCTGCTGGAAGCAGAAGCTGTCTGGATGCAGGGTGGTGGCTGGGGCCGGTGTGACCCCACTGGGGTCGGTGTGACCCCGCTGGGGCCGGTGTGACCCCCAACAGGGTCGGTGTGACCCCAGTGGGGCTGGTGTGACCCCAGCGGGGCCGGTGTGACCCCACCCACGCCGCTGTCCCCCCGCAGGGCTCCCCGGTGCGCCCTGGCCACAGCTTCCTGCGCGACGGCGCGTCCCTCGGCATGTTCCGGGAGCTCATGGTGGTGATCCGCATCTGGGGGCTGCTGAAGCCCAGCTGCCTCCCCGTGTACACAGCAACCTCAGACACCCAGGACAGCATGTCCCTGCTCTTCCGGCTCCTGACCAAGCTCTGGCTGTGCTGTGAGTGTGGCCGGTTCCCTGATCAGTAATTCCTGCAGCAGCGGGGTGGGACGTGACTCCGAGGGGGTCTGGCGCGTTGAGAAAGGGCAAGTGCAGCTGCCAAGGTTATTGTTTCCCAGGCTGAGTTGGCAGTGGAGGAGGAGGCTGCACGCAGCTCTCTGGAGCTCTGAGGGAGAAATGTAAAGGTCACAGGGTTCTTCCCTTCATTTCCCACGCAGGTCGTGAGGAAAATCACATCACGGAGCCCGATGATGCCCTGATCGACGAGTGCTGCCTCCTGCCCAGCCAGCTGCTCATTCCCAACATTGACTGGCTGCCCATCAACGATGGCATCATCAGCAAGCTGCAGAACAAGCAGCTGGTCCGGCTGCAGTTTGGGAAGGCTCCTGGGCTCATTGGCCACACTGTCTCTTCCCAGTTCGATGCCTTTGTCAGGTACAAACCCCTGGAACGAGTCAGTGCTGTGGTGAGAAGAAGCCTTGGCAGCTCTGAGGTTTGGCTTGTCTCCTTGCTGCTGTGACCCAAGAGCAGTTTGTCCTCTCTGCTTGAATCCGTTCCTCAGCTTGTGATGGGCTGGGAATTTTAAGTACTGAAAAGTGATAGCAAATGTGGGGGGAAAACCCCATTAATTAATGTGATTAATTGTGTCGTTGTGACAACGAATCTCGTGGCACTGGGTGGGCAAAGTGGGCAGAGCCTCTGCCATGTTGGCCAGTGAGATGCAGCTCCCTGTCCTGGGAGCAGCTCATGGAAAGTGACACTCCAGAAATGTCCTGTTCTCCCTCCCCAGGGCCCCTGGACAGCCCAAAATTGACCACCTGAGGCGGCTGCACCTGGGCGCGTACCCAACAGAGGAATGCAAGTCCTGTACCAGGTAAGTGACACTTGCAGTGGAGCTTGGGCAGGACTTGGACTGTCCTGTGTCCTTCAGGAGCTCTCTGAGACCAGCTGGGGCTGTAGTTAAGGTGTCCCCAACCTAGGATGCCCACGTCATTGTCAGAGTGGCATTGTTGCAGCCTGGCCCTTGGGTTAAAAATCAAACAGATCAGATAAATCTCTTAAAGTAATCTGGCCTGGAGGAGACCCTACAGCAGCTCCTTTATGTGATGCCCAGTTCTGTGGGTCTGGTCATTCAAGCACCTGTGTGGTCATGGCAGGGCTGGAGGGAGGAATCATCCCACTGCCCCTTCTCCCATTTTGGGGTCATCTTTCCACCAGGCTTGCATTTCGTGCTGTCCTACTCATCCACCCTCATGGGAGAGCCTGGATGTCAGGATAATGGCTCAGGGAACAAACATCCATCCAAGTCATGTGATTGAATTAGCTTTAATTACTGATTTTAATAGAAAGCCTCTGTAGCAGATCATTTTTGTGAGATGACTGTCAGTTGTTTCATGTATAAACAGCAGCTGGGGCTGTTCCTTGCCAGGCTCCAGCTCCAGCAGAGCCCTCAGCGGGATTGTTGCTCGCTGGTTTCAGCTGGTTTTGGTGCTCACAAGTGTCACCTGCAGATGACAGGAGCTGGTTTCCCCCACGGGTACCCAGATCCCTGTGTGATCCATGCAGCACCCCAGCAGTGCTGGCTCTGCACTGCCCCCCGGGCTGGCTGCACCCTCCGTGTCCCCCCAGGTGTGGCTGTGTCACCATGCTGAAGTCACCCAACAAGGTGACAGCAGTGAAGCAGTGGGAGCAGCGCTGGATCAAGAACTGCCTGTGTGGGGGGCTGTGGAGGAGGATGCCCCTCAGCTACTCCTGAGCCCTTCCCGGGGTGCAGTGAGGGCCAAGAGCTGCACAGGGCTCCCTTCACAGAGGTTTTGGGACAAGGGAATGGCAGCTCCTCTCCCTCACGCTGGAAAAGCTGCTGCTGCTTGTCCTTGGTTGAGCTGTGCTGGAAAGCAGAGCTGAGGGAGCTCTGCCTCTTTCACAGAGAAGAGCTGGAAAGGAATGCCAGAGGTTTCCCCATCATTTGGGGCCCGGGAGGGGAGAGCCTGGATGTGTTTTGTGTCTGTGCCAGCAGAGCAGCGACGTCCTGGCAGCTGCCCTGGCCTGGGCAGAGTGGTGATGGGGCAGCTGGTGAGGAACAAAGTCTCAGCTGAAGGGAGCACAGCTGGTACCTCACATCCATCCTGTGCCTCCGGCTGCTTGGGAAGTGCCACATGGGCTGGGCACTCCTGATCCCTCAGCAAACTTGTCCCTGAGACAGGAGTTGGCTCCTGTGTGCCCATCGGTGTTGGATGGGAGCAGGAATATGAGTGCTGCTGCCTGGAGTGAACCCTCCCTTTGCCTCTTGCTGTTGTAAATAAAAATTCTGATTTTGTACAGAACCATGTGGTTTGTTTCTGTGGTGTGACGTGGCTGCCCAGTGTGGGGCCAGGGCAGTGGAGCCACGGGAGGGCTGCCAGAGCATCTGTCAGGAAGGGAACCGCCATCGCTGGAAAAAGGGGAAGGGGAAATGGATGTTTGCAAGGTTTGCCTTACAGACACTCGAGGAACAAACATCAGATCCTTGGGGTTGTGTAAGCCTCCAGCTTCAGCAAGGCTGGACACTTGAGCGTTCCAGAGGAGGAGCATTCCTGGTGCAGCCAAAAATCCTTTCAGACTTTGGCCCTCCCTTGCCCTCCGCTGCTGCTGCCCCGGGCAGGAAATCACAACCTCCTGCAGCCAGCGTGGCTGTGCCCGTGCAGCCCCAGCCCTCTGGGGGGGGATCTGGGCCCACTCCTCTCCCACGGGTCCTTCAGCTCTTAGGGAGAAAAGCCTGGAGCCTGCTGCTGCTGCATCCCAGCCAGCAATTCCAGGTCCCCACAGACCGTTTAAGAGAGGGAGTGAGCCAGTCTTAGTACATTCCTTTCCCTCTGGAACCATGATTTCATTATTCTTGAGAACTGGAGCTGGTGACAGAGTTCATCCCTCGACTCCAGCAAATGTTTCGCTGCACAGAGCTGTAAGAGCTGTACAGACCTCTCCCCCTCTCTGCTCTGCTGGTAATTAGGGACAATCAAATGGCTAATTAGGAAACTGCACCTTATTAAGGCTCTTTTCCCCTGTAAGTAAAACTCAAACCGGGCCCTCTGTGAGCTCCTTATAGAACAGGTTTGGGGTTATTTAATGTTTGATTGGGAGCAGGGAACAGCAGCACTGCAGGGGGATGGAGACATTCATGTCCCCCTTAGCCCCACAGAGCTCCTGGGATGGGACTGAAAGGGTCTGGCAGTGCCCTGGGCCGTGCTGCTGCTCTGCTCCCACCTCTTGTGCCTTGGCCCTGCTCCCTCCAAAGACAGGGCAGTGGGAGAGCAGGGGTCTGGGGGTGACCAGGGCTGTGGTGGGAAGATGAGGGCTCTGCCCTGCCCCTCAGCTCCTGGGACAGGAGGGTCCCAGTGAGAATCCTGCTGGGTTCCAGCACGGATCCCACCACGGGAGCCAGAGCTGCCACTGCCATATCAGCAACAGGCAGAGTCTGCTTTCCCAAATACACAATGGCCCTGCAGGAGGTCCCAGATCTCGTTCATATTGTGGCCACACTGCAGGATGTGTCCCCTGCTCCCACCCGAGGCCACGCCGTCCCTGAGGGTGCAACCTCAGCATGTCCCACCCCATGTCCAGCTCCCCCCTGGGCAGGGGCTCCTGCACAGACCCCCCCAGCTCCCTGCTTCACCCCTCTCCTCCAGCCCAGCAGCTCTGCAGGAATCATCATCACTTTATTGCAGCGGTCACGGGCAGCATTCTGGGCACCTTCAGCAAAGCTTGTTGAGGGCTGTGACCCCCAGTTCTCCCCCACCTGGGCCCTGTGCTTTGTGAGTGGGGGGCCAGGGACCCCCTTCCTTGGTTCCTCACCAGTCCCCTGGCCCAGCCCTCCTCCTGGCTTGTGGGGACGCTCTGGCAGTGGGGTGGGCAGCAGTGGGAGCCCGTGGCACGCAGTGGGGCAGCACTGTGGGTGCTCTGGCCGTGCTGGCAGCAGCAAGCCGTGGCATGGAGCAGGTCCCTGCGGTGCCCTCAGCGAGCGTCCCCGTCCCCACCCGCGGAGGCCATGACGCCGTCGATCCAGGCCGCGTACGGGGCGATGCGCGTGTAGATGGCCGGCTTCTTGTAGTTGCCACAGACGCGGGAGCCGGCCGTGACCACCCCCTCGGCCACCCCGCCACAGACCAGGGGGCCACCGGAGTCTCCCTGCAGGACCAGACCTCATCAGTATGGCCAAGGGTTTGCTAGGACACCCCAGCCCATCTCCCACCTCATTCCTGCCTCCAGGCTCCTGTGAGCTGCTCTGCAGCGGCCAGCACAGGGGCCACTCACCCCGGGCACGTTGTCCCCTCCTGCTCCGCAGCGCCTCGCCTCTCCCAGGCTCTGGGCATTGTCCCCTCTTGCCCCCTCCCAGCCCTCCAAGGGTCCAGCTGTGGATCTGTGGTGGTACCTTGCAGGTGTCCTTCCTGCGGGAGTCGGTGCACATCATGTTCTGGGTGATGGTGCCGTCGTGGCGCGTGCGGTGGTTGCAGACGTCGCGGCTGATCACCGGCCGCTCCACCTGCTGCAGCTTGTCCGGCCGGCTGCCGCTGTGGTCGGTGGTGCCCCACCCCGCCACCTCGCACACCGTGTCGGCCACCACGTCCCTGTCCTCCCGCTGGAAGGGCAGCACCCGCACGTCCGCGTTCAGCTCCGCTTTCTCCTCCAGCTGCCACAAAGCCAGAGGGGAGCCAGGTCACAGGGGCAGCTGTGCCCAGGACCCAGCAGGGCACAGCGAGCCCAGCCCTGATGCCCAGACCGCCCTGGCCTCAGCCACACGCGGGGTTTTGCCTCCTGATTGGGGCCCCAGGATGCAGCCGGAGACCAGAGCTGGAGCTATGAGGAAGACGGAGGCATTTGGACACAGCTCAAAGGTGGGGGAAGAAGGGATGGTCCCATGGGACAGGGAGGGATGGACAGGGGAACCAGGCCCAGCCTGACCATGAGGATTTCCTCCGGCCAGTCAGTGACCCTGCAGGGTGCTGAGGGACAGCAGTGGGATTTGCAGGAATGGGGCTGTGCCTGGTGGGGAGGAGGATCCCATCAGCTGCCAGCCCACCTGGAGGAGGAGGAGGTCATCCTTGTTGTTGTGGATGTTGCTGCCAGGGTGGGGGAACTGGGCGCGCACTTGGTACAGGCGTTTGTGGGGCTCCGGTTCCGTCAGCGAGTGGGCACCCAGCAGCACCTGGAAGAGTTTGCCATCCCTGGAAGAGAGTCAGAGTGTGGGACAAACAGCCGGGGGTGTCACTGCACCCAGCCATGGAAATGGGGTGCTGTGGGGGGTGGGAGAGCCCACCAAGGAGCTCCAGGAGGTCCTACAGCCGCTGCCCAGCCCTCTCTGCAGGTGGGAGCCGAGTCCCATGCTCTGACACTGGGGTCGAGGCTCCAGGGTGGGATTTGGTCTGAATGCAGCAGTCCCCCCCAGCCATGCACTGAGCCCCCCCCACACTCACGTCTCCTCGGTGCAGTGGGCAGCGCTCAGCACCCACTGCTCAGCGATGAGGAAGCCCCCACAGACGTGCTGCCCGTCCAGCTGCAGCGAGGCCATGTACGGCTTCAGGTGGGGCCTGGCTTCGGAGCCCCTCAGGATCCGTCCCCGGGGCTGCCCTGCGGGAGAGAGGCCGGGTCAGCTGAGGGGCACAGGGAAGTGCCACTCCCGTGGTCCCTTCCCGGGACCCCAGACCCCTCCTTGTGGGCTGCACCAGCACCTGGCTGCAGGTGGAGGCAGGAACTGGGGAGCTGGGCAGGCACCCCCGTGCCATGTCACTGCCCTGGGGGGCGGGGGGGGGCACTCACCATTCACTGGGGCCCAGAGCAGCAGCAGCAGAGCCAGGACAAGGATGGGAGCAGGGCTTGGCCCCATGGCTGCAGAGCCTGGTGATGCCTCTGCCCGGCTGGGGGGTGTGCGGGGGTTTTGGGGTGCAGGGTGGACGCTGCTCACCCGGGGCTGGGGCTGGGACTCGCTTTTA
>VZSE01007707.1:4910-20322 GCA_013398275.1 Promerops cafer | reverse complement strand
ATCCATCCATCCATCCATCCATCCATCCCTGATCCATCCATCCATCCCTCCATCCATCCCTCCCTCCCTCTGTCCACCCATGAGCAGCACGGTGTCCTGGCGCTGTGTGTGGCCACGCTGCCCTGCCCTGCCCTGCAGTGTCGCTTTGGGGACACCCCTGAGCACAAGGACAGCCCCCACCCCGCCCCTTCCCGTCTGTCCCCACAGTGGTGCCCGCTCTGCCCGTGGCCATCGGCGCCGAGACGACGGACGCGTCCCCTCCCAGCACCAGCACTCGCTGGAGGAGCCGGACGCAGCTGCAGAACGTGCTCTGCGAGGAGAGGCACAGAGCCTCGGGCACCCCAGCGTGGCATGTGAGAGCCCCGGGACCCCCAAACCTCCCTTACATGCCCCCGTTGAAGAGATGCAAGTCCCGTTCTGGCTGGAGACCCCAGGGCAGTGGGAACATTTGGGGTCACTCCAAGCTCACCCCTTTGCTCCGGTGCCGGCCACAGGCACAGGCAGATCGCACTTTGGGGGGGCAGGAGAGCTGATGCCATCCGGGACAGCAGGTGGCCGGGGGCGCCCATTCTGGAATTGGCAGAATTCCAAATATTTCCAAACGTTCCGCTCTGCAAGGACAGGGCACAAAATCCTCTGGGATGCTCGGCGCACACTGGGGCCCCAAAGCCACACTGGGGCAGCGCCACCTGAGCCCTTGGGAAGCACCCCTGGGTGCTGGCAGGGCTCAGCCTGGACCCCAGCTGCCACAGGAGCCCCCAAAATCTCCGTGGTGGCGCAACCCCAGTGCTGCAGCGCGCTGGGGGCTCTGGCTGTGCCCCGCAGGGTGGCACTGCAGGGGACAGTGTGGATCCTGCCCGTCCCCACGAGGAGGGCGGGGACCTCCCCGGTGCCGGGGGTGGCGGTGGCGGTGGGGACGCGCAGGGTGCCGCTCCCGCAGCGCGCTGCTTCCCTTGCAGGTGGAGCTGTGCGACAGCGTGGCACAGGAGGGCCCCCGGTGGCAGCACGAGCTGCAGAGTGACACCGAGTTCGTGTTCCAGGTCAGGTGCCGGCTCAGCACCGCCCGCAGCCCCTGGAGCGCCTGGAGCCCCCCCTTCCTCTACCGCACCCCCGAGGCAGGTGGGCTCAGCCGCGGTGACCCCCGCGAGTGGCATTTGTCAGCCCCGGCACAGCTGCCCGGGCTCCCCACCCTGGAGGGGCTTCAAAGCCCTGTGGGAGTGGCACTTGGGGACATGGGGCAGCGGTGGCTTTGGCAGGGCTGGGGGTGGTTGGGCTCGATGTTCTCCGAGGGCTTTTCCAGCCGAAGAGATTCCGTGACCTTTAGTGCCTTGCTTGCTCCCCTGGGCGGAAAAAAACCACATCAGCCGAGGTGTCGCGACAAAGCCCTGCCACCCTGAGCCAGCTCCGCCCATCCACGCCGGCTGCTGACCTCGGGATGAGCCTGGGCACGGCCGGCTCAGCCACACCGGGATGCCCGGGGGGCGCTGCGCTCCCACCCCGCTGCCAGCGGGGAACCGGGGGTGCTCTCACCCCAAAAAGCCGCTGCTCCCACCTGCGCTCTTTCCTCTCCCAGCCGCAGAGCCCCCGCTCGGGAGGGGCTTCCTGGAGGGCTGCGGGTGTGTGGGAGCCCCGGGTGCCCCCCGGTGTGTCGCGGTGTCCCCGCGGTGTGTCACGGTGTCCCCGCTCCTCCCGCAGCCCCCGCCGCCGCTCCCGCTGTGTGGCGGCGCCTGGGCCCGGCCCTGCCCAACGGCAGCCACGAGGTGACGGTCTTGATCAAGGTAGGGCGGTTTTGGGCAGCCCCCGTGGATTTTTGGCTCTGCTGCTCCTCCCCGAGCAGCCGGAGGTGCCGCCCTCCCTGGGGAGCCCTTGGGCCCTTGGGGATGGGAGGAAAACGCCAGCCCAGCTTGGAGCCAAATCTCTCCATCCTTTGAAAACGTGTCACCCAGCCGAGGGGACAGCTGTCCTGGCTGGGTGCCTCGCTGTCAGACCCCACAAATCTGTGCCCATCATCGCGCCCCTCGCAGCCGCTGCCCGCCCGGGATGCCCGCGGGAGGATCCTGGGCTATGCCGTGTCCGCCGAGAGCCCCGAGGGAGCGGCGCTGCTGTGCCTCACCTCCGGCACGGAGTGCACGGTCCTGGTGCCGCCGGGAGCCCGCAGCCTGCTCGTCACCGCCCGCAATTCCAAAGGGGCTTCCAGCCCTGCCAGCATCCCCCTAAAGCGGGGGGCGGCCCAGGAAGGTAGGATGGCACACGTGCCGCTGACACGGACTGGGTTTTACCCGGATCGCGGGGGAAATGCCGGATTGTGCAAGGGGAAAGCCCTGGCAGAGCTCTGCCCGCTCCACCGAGAGAGCGCCCAGTCCTCCAGACAAGTCCAGCGTCCCCTGGGGATGCTCCACGGATGGATGTGGAATCATGGAATTGTGGAGTGGTTTGGGTCGAGAGAGACCTTAAAGCCCACCTCATTTCATTGTTCCATGGCAGGGACACCCCCCACTGTCCCAGGTTCTCCCAGCCCCAGTGTCCAGCCTGGCCTGGGGCACTGCCAGGGATCCAGGGGCAGCCCCAGCTGCTCTGGGAATTCCATCCCAGCCCCTCCCACCCTCCCAGGGAACAATTCCCAATTCCCAATATCCCATCCATCCCTGCCCCCTGGCAGTGGGAGCCATTCCCTGTGTCCTGTCCCTCCAGGCCTTGTCCCCAGTCCCTCTCCAGCTCTCCTGGAGCCCCTTCAGGCCCTGGAATCTCAGCCCTTCACCTCCTAAGGCTGCAGAAACAAACTTAAAAATAAGTTTGCCCTGCCCGTGTTGGCTGGCAAAGCAAAGGGTGCAAGGCTGCTCCTCTGCTCCCTGCCCCCAGAACAGCTCCTGCAGCCTCTGCCAACCCCCACTGTGAGCTGGGTCCTTGCAAACTGAAATAGAAGGGGAAAAAATCCTCTCTAAATCATTTTAGGGCCACCTTATGGTCCCTGTGCCCTGGGCTGTGGTTTTCCCCACAACCACACTTGCCTGGTTCTGAAAAATGTCTCTGAACGAGCAATGGGAGGGGAAAGTCCCATTCAGGCTGAGGACAAGTACATGACTAAAAAGAAACTGAAGAGAAATAAGGTGGAAAAAACTCTCTAAGCCCTGATGTTTATCAGAATCGTGCACGTTTCTGGTAAGAAGTGGCAGGTGAAGCACTTCAGGGACGTGACAGAGCTGATGGTGTGGTTTTGGGGATTCGCAAGCACAGAGCTCCACATCTGGCTGGGCATGAGCACAGCTGGCCAGGAGGGCCACGGGCACGTGGGCTGTGCCAGCCACAGCCACAGCCTGTCCCCTGTGCTGGGGACAGCTCTGGGGTCACCACTCCATGAAGGACATGGAGGGGCTGGAGCGTGTCCAGGGCAGGAAATGGAGCTGGGAAGGGGCTGGAGCCCCAGGAGGGGCTGAGGGAGCTGGGAAGGGGCTCAGCCTGGAGAAAAGGAGGCTCAGGGGGGCCCTTGTGGCTCTGCACAACTCCCTGCCAGGAGGGGACAGCCGGGGGGGTCGGGCTCTGCTCCAGGGACAGGGGCAGAGGGAACAGCCCCAGGCTGGGCCAGGGCAGGCTCAGGTTGAATATCAGGAAAATTTCCTAATGGAAAACTTTTCCTGCCCTGGCACAGCTGCCCAGGGCAGGGGTGGAGTTCCCATCCCTGGAGGGATTCAAAAGCCACATGGATGTGGCACCTGGGGACACGGGTCAGTGGTGGCCTTGATCTTTAAGGTCTTTTCCAACCTAAATAATTCTTTGAAATACAGATCAATACATAAAGATAGATTTATACATATAAATTGTGTGTTTATATATAAACCCACCATATTCTATACTCCCCTGTTCACCCTTCAGTTTTCAAACACTTCCAGGAAAATCACATTTGTCCTGGGCTTGGCTGACCCTTCTCAGTCTCCAGGGATGAGTTTGGGGTGACAGCTCCTTGCCCTCCTTCTCCACAGAATTCCCAGCACCAGAGGCCCTGGAGGTGAAGCCTGAGGAGCAGAGCAGGGTCCTGGTTCAGTGGCAGCCCCCCCAGCACAGCCAGAGCCCCCCGCTCTGGTTCATACTGGAGTGGGTTTCCAGCTCCCAGCACGGCCAGGAGGAGCAGTTCTTCTGGGAGAGAGTGCCACGCCAGGAAACACACACCTACATCCGAGGTAAGGCACCCCAGGAACCCCTTTTCTGCTTGGCACAGCTCATCAGGACGGTCTGAATCCAAGTTAGGGTCTGAATCCAAGTTGGTTGGGTTCTGAATCCCAGTTAGATTCTAAATCCCAGTTAGGGTCTAAATCCCAGTTAGGGTCTAAAGGCAGCTTCATTTGAATTTGAGCCCCTGCCCACTGGTTTTTGGGGAGTGGGGCTCTGAAGAGCTCTTAGGGAAGAAGGAGGAGGGAAGCAATTGGGGATTTGAGGGCAGACAGTGGGATTTGGGTCCCTGGGTGAAGATCACAGGGGAAAGGAAGGGATGGGGAGGGAAAGAAAACGAAGCAGAAGCGAGCTGGGGTCACCAGGAACAGCACCAGCCCCACAAAGGCCAATCCATCTGCTTTCAGCACTCGGTAAGAAGCCCCTGAGCCAGCCTAGAGCCTGCACAGCAGATTAAAACCAGGTTTTGAAGGCGAATCTCGCTTTTCCCGGCAGAGGCAGCGGCAGGAGCTCCCCTCCGCGTGTCGCTGTACGCCGTGTATCCCGATGGGATCAGCAAACCCAGCTCCAGCCCAGGTGAGCCTGCCCGGCAGGCAAAAGCTGCTGCTCCTCCCCGCGGCCTCAGGTTTGGGGGATTCCTTCGGTTTAGGAACAGGATAAACCCTCCCCACCGAGCAGGGTAGGAGAGGAGAGGGTTTAATCAATGTATTTGTATAAAACCCATCTCTAGCCGGTCTTTGCTCCCCTGCACAGACCTAAAACACCCAAGGACCTCATTTTCCTTCACCAGATGCACCAGTGGAGTCCCTTTCCGTGGCAGAAAAGTGAGGTTTCAAACGCAGAATTCCCAACAAAATGTTCCAGATAAGCCAAAATACCACAAAGAGCTTTTCCAGAGAGCAGCTGGGCAGACCCAGCCTGCCCTGACTCACCCGGAGTGGGACTCACAGGACACTTTGGAGGGGACATCTTCAGCTGGACCAGGCAGCTTCGGTGCTGGGAGTGGGACTGGGGAAGGGCAGGAGCCAGCCTGCAGAGGGACATCATCCCCTCCATCACTGGGGTGGCTTTGGGTGTCCTCGAGAGCTGGGCAGGGCCAAACCACGGCATCAGAGCAGGGTCTGACCCCCAGAGCCCCTCCAGCACAGCCCAAGTGGGGGCTGAGGGCTGGGCTGGGCTTAAGCAGAGCCCACCCTGGGCCGGGGTGGCTGGAGGGGCCAGGTGAGGCTGGGCAGGGCCATTAGGGGCTGTCAGAGCCAGAGGCACCTGCGGGTGACACCCGAGGTGACACCTGAGGGTGGCCTCAGCTCCTGGCTCCGGTGCCATCTCGGATGGGTGCCCTGCAGCTGCTCAGGGACTGCTCCTGTGCCGGGGCAGCTCCGAGACCTGGGGAGGGGCAGTTTTCCCAAAAGATGGAAGCAGGCATTCCCTGGGCGCTGTCCCCGGGGCAGGGCCCTTCTCTGTGGCACCAAAAGTTTGCCCAGGAAAAGGGACTTGGCCAGGATCAAAGATTTAGCAGGAAGAGGCTTCTTGCCAGGGCAGGGTCTTCAGCTGCAGATCTTCCCTGACTGCACGGAAATAATGGGGAAATTCATTCCCATGGGGTTCAGGCACTTTGGGATCACAGAATCCCACCATGGTTTGGGTTGGGAGGGGCTCAAAGCCCACCCAGTGCCACCCCTGCCATGGCAGGGACACCTCCCACTGTCCCAGGCTGCTCCCAGCCCGTCCAACCTGGCCTTGGGCACTGCCAGGGATCCACAACTTCTCTGGAAAACCTGTTAAACAACCATGTTCTATAATTCCCTGGGAATTANTAATATATTATATATAACATATATAATCTATTATATATAACATATAATATATCATAATCTATACTCTTATATAATATTTTAATAGATATAATTTTATATGATTATATATTATATAACTCCCTGGGAATTCCCATTTCTCTGGGAAATGGCACATCGTGGAGAGCCCAGCCAGAGCTGGAGTTACTCATTTCTTCAGGGAGCTTAATTTTTTCCTCTTTACACCATTATTTATTTTTCTAAAAAAAGACAAAGCCAAGCCAGGTTTGGTGTCACCCGCAGTCCTGCAGAGGAATCACAGACATTTCCCCCTCTCTGTTCCAGCCCCTGCAGAGGAGCCACTCCTGGGCAGCACCTACAGCCAGATGTCCCAGGGTAAGGAGGGCAGCCCTGCCTTGCTAAGCCAGGCTTTCTCCTGGCCTCAAGTGGGAGGCTTAACCCGAGCAGGACCCGGCAGGGAGCTCCTGGAGGCTTTGGGGAGGTCAGAGCCAAGAAAGGGCATTTGTGGGGACCCAGCCCAGGGGGTGCTCTCGTGGATGAGCAGCACCCACAGAAGGCAAGCTTTGAGGTTTGCTTTCTAATGAGGTTAAAATACAACGCCCACTGCAAGTGGGAGGTGCCCAAACCAGGAAAACATAAAATTAACCCACACAAGAGGCTGATTCCGTCGGCCAGTTCGAGCCAGGGACTTGTTCCAGCATTTCCCAGCCCTTGCTCTGACTTTGGGGATGCTCTGCTTTGCACATCCTCTGGTAAAGGTCACGATCTGGTGCAGCACTTAAACCAAAAGCGAAACCAGCACGGGCTGAGGGATTCACGTCAGCATTTCTGGCAGCCGAGGCAGGAAATGGTGAGTGGCTGAATCACTGGAGCCCAGGCATGACCTCCTCCCTCTCCATCCTTTGGCAGATGATGACATCAGAGTTTTCTTGGGACTGAGCCTCGGCGTGGTCGGATTATCGGTTCTTTTTGCAATTGTGATGTTTAAAAAATCAGTCAGGAAAAGGTATTCCCTTCTCCTCCATATCTTTTTTCCTTACTTCCAATTCATAATTTTTTACTCTGGTTTCTTTGGGTTTTTTAGGTTTTTTTTTAATTTTATTTTATTTTTGGTATATAGAAGAAATATAAAATTTATTCTGGGGTGTTTTAAAATCAGCTACAGAGTCCTTTACACCTCAGCCTGAGCACAGTGTCACACATTTATCGGGTTGTTGCACGAAATTTGGTGCTCTACATTAAGGCAGAGACCAACAAAAAAAGTCAAATAAATGTGAAATTGGTGAAATCAAAGAATGGGGAACCCAGAGCCTCCAAGCCCTGCTTAAAGGCTGGGTGTTCTTCATGTGTCCTTCCTACCCAGACAGATATTCCTGCATGAGGAGTATCTGGAGAATAAATTGGATTAACGTTTGGGGTTTGTTTTTTCCCTTTTGGTGAAGGGTTAAGGCCACCCTTGTGTCCCTCTTGCCAAAGTGGCTGTTTGAAGACTTTCCCCACATGGAGAACAGCACCGTGGTGAAGTCACTCCAGGTGAGGGCAGAGTTCTCTCCTGGCTTTGCTTCCCCTCAGATTAAAGCCTGGCTTCACGGAATCACGGGATTCCTCAGGTTGGAAAATCCCTCTGAGATCAGCCAGTCCAGCCACCCCCAGCAGTGCCACAGCCACCACAGCCCCGTGTCCTCCAGTGCCACAGCCACAGGGGTTTTAAATCCCTGCAGGGATGGGGACAGCCCTTTCCACAAAGAAATTTTCCCTAAAAATCCAACCTAAACCTCCCCTGGCACATTTCCTGTGGCAACATTCCTTGTTGCCTGGGAGGAGGCAGCTTGCTCCGGAGCAGCGAGGAACACGGGTGGGAAGAGGTTCAAGTTCTAAGGTACTGGGAACTGCTCAGGAATCGTTTCCCAGGCATTTGCAAGGTGTGTGGGAGCCTGGATTAGCCGAGGTCTTTAATCCTTAATTCCACATATTCCGTATTCCGTGCCCACAGCTGACCCGGGCTGGGAGGGACCCCAAGGCTCATCCCATTCCATGCCCCGGGCCAGGTTCCTCCAAGCCCTAACTGACAGCTCTCCTGTGAACAAAATCTGCCAGTTTGCTGCCACACCCACCCTTTTTCCCCAGGACAAGGGAGATTTCCCCAGTGACAACCTCCACGAGCCATTCCTGGCCGCCGGCGATCCCGCAGTCACCGAGGTCCAGGAGGTGCCGGCACGCGGGAGCCTGGACACCAAGCCCAGGGCAGAGGTGCCCCAGCACGGGGAGCCCCCGAGGCCCGTGGTGGCCCCCAGCACCCCGACCCCAGAGCAGCTGGGTGCCTACAAACCCCAGCTGTCTGACGGGAACGCGCTGGGATACGTCGCCGCTGGGATTTACCAGGCACGGCCGCCCGCGGCCATCCCGCCACCAGAGGTGGGAATCTCCTCCCGGGACTACACCAGCCCTGTCCCCCAGCTGTGGGACCAGCAGGGAGGGACACCCCAGGTGTGCCTGCTGGAGAAGATCAACCTGGTGCTCAACAGCAGCCAGGCATTCCCGGTGAGGGTGGGACACGGGTCCTTCCCGGAAAACCGCTGGGAGCAGAGGCCGCCCAGCGACGCCCCGGAGCAGACGCTGGTCCCCAAGGAGCTGCTGTCCTGCCTGAGAGCCACGAGCAGGGAGCCTGTGGATACGAATCCCTGCTTGCCACAGAGCATGGGAGGGTTGTTCTGAGAGGAGCTGGAACTGGGGGTAGAGCCCTGGAGCAGCGGCCAAGGCAGGGTCAGCACTGGGATTGCCGACGGAAGAACCAGAGCAAATCTCCGCGTTGGAATCTTGCCCTCTTACTCCACTGAGGATTCTTGTGGCTGCCTGGGAATCTTGGGCCAGCAAATCCCAGTTTTGACCTTGCCTCACACTGGCAGAAGCAAAAAAAACCCATAAGGCTTGGATTCCTGGAATGCCAAGCAGGAGATTCCTGCAGGGTGCAACATCTTCAATTACTGCACGACACCGTCCTCTTGGAAAGGTTTGGAGCATTTCATTCCCAAATGCTTGGAGTATTTCATTCCCAAATGTTCAGAGCACTTCATTCCCAAATGCTTGGAGCACTTCATTCCCTAATGTTTGGAGCACTTCATTCCCAAATGCTTGGAGTATTTCATTCCCAAATATCTGGAGCATTTCACTCCCAAATGTTTGGAGTATTTCATTCCCAAATATCTGGAGCATTTCACTCCCAAATGTTTGGAGCACTTCATTCCCAAATGCTTGGAGCACTTCATTCCCAAATGTTTGGAGCACTTCATTCCCAAATGCTTGGAGCACTTCACTCCCAAATGTTTGGAGCACTTCATTCCTGGAGCTAATTGCAGTTAAAATGGATTTTAAAAATCCCTCAGACATCCTGGCAGAGATGTGGAAAATATTTTGGGATTGCTCCTGATGAACAGACACCGCACCAAGGAGGATTTATGTGTCACGCAGGTACCAGGAACATGGAATCTTTTCTGTATTTCATTTTTCCTCCCATTACCAATAAAACCCACTCAGGTAAGAACAAACCTCCGCCACCTGCCAGGCTGATTTAAAATCCCTCTGAATTGGTCACTGGCCAAATCCTTCCCTTTGGGTGAGGGATTTTTCATCTCACAGCGCTTTGTCACCCCTCAGCCTCGCTGTGGGAAGGGCTGTGTGGCACAGAAAAATGGGATTTATCAGGCACATGAGCATGAATTTGGATCTTTGGACACCCAAGAGGGGAAACACAGTAGTCTCCTTCCTTCAGCAGCCCTGAAACCATTTCCAGGTGTTCTGGGACTTACAAAATATTCCCAAATCTTTTTTTTTTTAAATTTTTCCAAGGCACTTCGAGCATTCCTCCATCAGCTGTTGCACAAATGGATTAATTTTGTTGTTTGTCCTCAATACCTCCAAACCACCCTCGTGTGCGCTGTGCTTGTTCCTCCTGTACCCCCAGGAATCTGTCACAGAGGAGCACAAACAAACACAGAAATGTGAGTGTAGCACGGCAGGGAGCCTAAAATTAGAGAGTGCTGCAGGAAGGAAATTGTACAAGAACAGCCACACGACTTTCAGCAGCCCAAGCGTGAGGTGGGGAAGGTTTTTTTGGTTTTTTTTTTTGTCAGTGTCCACATCCTGAGGCTTGAGCTGCCTCTTTCACCTGAGCTGCCAAACCTCGAGGGGGGAAGAGCTCCTCTTGGCAGGAAGCAGAGCTGGTCCTGCACGGCAGGGAGCTGCTGCCTGAATTTCCAGCCCCGGGAGGGATCCCTGCAAACGGAGCAGTGGCCAGAGGAGCACAGCTCCTGCTCTTCCAGCAGCAGGGCAGGCATGGAGGATTCCCAGCTCCCACCGTGGACATCGGAGGGTCACGGGTGCCAACCCTCCCGCTGATCCCTGGGAGAGAAAGGAAATATTTCTGCTGGAGGAAAAATTTCTCAGGTGCCCAGAGCAGCTGGGGCTGGCCCTGGATCCCTGGCAGTGCCCAAGGCCAGGCTGGACACTGGGGCTGGAGCAGCCTGGGGTGGGGGGAGGGGGCCCTGCCCTGGGATGGAATGGGATTTAAGGTCCCTCCCAGCCCAAACCATTCTGGGATTCTGTGATCCCAAACACCATCCCAGGCTGCTCCAAGCCCTGTCCAACCTGGCCTTGAACACTCCCAGGGATGGGGCATCCCATGAATCCCATCACAAAGTCGCTCTCGACTGATTTATTTTAACACCTCCAGGTTCCCTCCTTCCCTCAAATACTACAAAGCCCCTAATTTTTGATATCAGGATTTTCTATCTGGTTTTAAGCTTGGTTTTACTGTTGGCAGTCAGATCCAGTGCCAGGGATTCCCACTTGTTGCTTACCAGCTCACAAATGAATTCCGTGATTTTCACAACCCACAGAGATGCACCACGGTGCTCTCTCATCACTACCAAAGTTCTAACAAAACCTCACCAAAAAAGGTCTTTTTATACCAAGGGAAGGAAGGAACAAATGAAAAGGAGCAAGAAATGGGGTGCAGACAGCTCAGAGCTCAGGGGGTTTGGAGAACAGAGACCCACCCCCTCCTGCTCTGAGCTCCATCCCAGAGCTCAGGGATGTGTCTAGCAGCAGGCAGCTCAAGGTGCAAGGAGTTCCCCCCACCACCAGAGATCAGCCAGGGACTCCCCTGTGGGACTGGCTTACCTCCTCAAAAAGTCAGCTTGGAAATGATTTAAACCAAAACGAGAGTAAAGAAACAATAAATAAATATAACATGCAATAAAGGATGTATTAAATGTGAGTTCAAACAAACGATGTATTGAATTGCAATTCTAAACCCTTCATGCCATTACCACGCAGGAGGACGTGGGATTCATTCTGGTTTGAGGTTGGCAGCACGTAGAGCTGGGTTTAGGCTCAGCTTAGTCACCAACTGATGGCGTGACCTTCATTTCCTTCTCATCTACAGAGTCTGGGTTACTCCAGCTGCTAAAGCCTCAGGACTGAGGGTCAAAAGCACCTTGAACCCTTTGGGAAGAGCAGCAGGACCAGGAGATCATAGAAACCTCTGGGTAATCTCGTGCTGCTGGGTTTCACTCCGTGTCTGCCCTCCCCCGGCCACCCCAGGCTGGAAGCCCTGGGAGGGTTGGGCTGTCAGTGAATTGGGGGAGAGATGGTGTGGCAGATAAAGGCGCTGCAGGCGCTAAAACTGGATTTCAGGCTGGAAGGTTTCACAGAGCTCAGTAACACCCCAGACCTCCGGGGATTTCTGAGCGCACAGAGCGGAGATCAAAGCCCAGATTGTGACCAAATCTTGTGCAGAGCTGCAAAGAAGTGCCTGGGTCAGCAGAACCCTCCTGAAAACGTGGCGGGGCAAAACAGCTGCAGCTGGGATGGCCTCAGGACAAAACTGGGAATAATCATGAAAAGTGATGGGATTTGGGGGAGCCTCTCCCAGCCCTGAGCCGTTGTGGGGCTTTGGGAGGAGGATGAGTCCTGCACAGGGCTGGGCTCAGTGGCACAGACTGAAACCAGGCTGGCGTTTCAGAGCAGAGGATGTGAGAGGTGAGGCTGTGGTTTGGGTCTCACCAGGCTCCCCATCAGTGCCGGCCCCCAAATGTCAGCTTCCCAGGGCAGATCCCACGAGAACAGCCCCAGAAAAGCCGTGGGAGCAGGGCTGGGATCAGGGAGCAGAGCTGAACACAGCGAATAGGAAATGAATTACTGAGGTGATCTAATAGGGGAGATTCTGTGATTGCTGCTCACCAAACCAGCCCAGCCTTCCCTCAACAGAGAGCAGCTAATTCTTGCCACAAGACTACAGAAAAACCCACAGCCTGAACCTCTGGAGGGTACAGATGTCGATGTATTTTGTGCATCAGCCCATTTCCTAGGGCAGCGCCGCTGGACACA
The DNA here is from genome assembly GCA_013398275.1 of Promerops cafer. Taxonomy (NCBI): domain Eukaryota; kingdom Metazoa; phylum Chordata; class Aves; order Passeriformes; family Nectariniidae; genus Promerops; species Promerops cafer. The sequence goes on along the minus strand of VZSE01007707.1, from coordinate 7,957 downwards.
AACTCTCCCCGTGGGTCCTGCCTCGGCTCGGCTGTGAGCCCAGAAGGAAGCAGAACAATGGGATTTTCCAGGCTGGAATGACTCATCCCACCCTGCTGGGGACAGCAGAGTCACTGAGAGTCACCGGCACACAAAGGGATGGAAAACACGGGGCCACCGCAGAGGGGAGCCTAAAGAGGGCACAGATGGCTCAGCTCTGCCGGGCCGCAGTTCCACGGTCCAGGTTCCAAGGAAGCAGAGCTGGACACCAGAAGGAAATTATGGAGCTGCTGGAGGAGGCCCCGGAGCTGCCCCAGGGCTGGAGCCCCTCTGGAGCCAGGCTGGGAGAGCTGGGGGGGCTCACCTGGAGAGGAGAAGGCTCCAGGGAGAGCTCAGAGCCCCTGGCAGGGCCTGAAGGGGCTCCAGGAGAGCTGGAGAGGGACTGGGGACAAGGGATGGAGGGACAGGACCCAGGGAATGGCTCCCACTGCCAGAAGGCAGGGATGGATGGGATATTGGGAATTGGGAATTGTTCCCTGGGAGGGTGGGCAGGGGCTGGGATGGAATTCCCAGAGCAGCTGGGGCTGCCCCTGGATCCCTGGCAGTGCCCCAGGCCAGGCTGGACACTGGGGCTGGAGCAGCCTGGGACAGTGGGAGGTGTCCCTGCCCTGGCAGGGGTGGCACTTTGGGTGGCTTTCCACCCCAAACCACTCCGGAATCCAGGATCCTGTCCCTCCCAGCCCTTCCCTCCAGTGCCGTGCCCCGGGCTGTGCTCAGCGATCCCGGGGCTGCTGCGGCCCCGCTTCCTCCGGAGGTGACACCGAGAGCCTCTGGCCGTGTCCCCACCCTCGGTGTCCCCACCCTCGCTGTCCCACACGGCGCTGCCGCCCCCAGACCCGACACGTTCGAGCCGCCGGGGCTTTCCGAGCGCCGCCCGCGGCCCCGGAGCCACCCCCGGGGGACAAGCGGGGACTCCGGACTTCCCCCGGCACCGCTCGGGCACCGGGGCTGGCACCGGCACCGCCTGCGCCGCCCCGGCTCCTGCAGCCAAGAGCGTCGGGACACACCTGGCCGAAGGGAACGCGAGGTTTTCCCCGTGGTTTGTCCGTGCCACGCGTTTTTATCCTGTTTTTTTCTGGAGTTCTGTCGTCAGCAGGAGTCAGAGAGGAAGGAATCGTAGGAAAAAGCAGAGTTCGGTGCTTAAAGTTAAGGGAAAGGGGAAAGCAGGAAAGGAAAAGGGAGAAAAAAGAAAGGGGGAAAGAGAAAAAAGATAAAAAGATTTTTTAAAAGATTGAAAAAATGTAAAAAAGGGAAAAGAGGAAAAAAAGGGAGAAGAAAAATATAAAAGGAAAAGGAAAAGGGGGAAAAAGGAAAAGGAAAAAGGAAAAAAGGAAAAGGAAAAAAGGAAAAGGAAAAAAGGAAAAGGAAAAAAGGAAAAAAGGGAAAAAGGAGAAAAGGAAAAAGGAAGAAGAAAGAAAAAATAATATAAAAAGAAGAAAAAGGAAAAGTAAAAGTAAAACAAGGCAAAGGCGAAGAAAAAATACGAAAGAAGAAATGAGAAGAGGGGAAAAGAAAAAAGAAAAGTGGAAAACAAATATATAAAGGAAAGAAAATCGGAAAAAAAAAAAAACCCAGACATTTTTAAAAGGAGAAGAAAAGGGAAATAAGAAAACCTCGCGGAGCTGGAGCTGAGCTGGGAAGGGCTCTGGAAAAGGGGAAGTGTCACGGGAACGGATGAAGACAGAGGGGAAACAAGAGGTAAAAAGAAGTTTTTGATATTCGGAATTTTGTGGGGTATCGGCTCCCCCAGCCCCCTCCCAGCAAATTAATGATAATTATTGGCAGCTCTGGGAAGGAGCCCAAAGGTCGCTCCTGGCTTTGGGAGGGAGGAAAAGCAGCTGGAGGCTCAAGGGCAAAATCTGGGATTCCCGGAGGCTGCAAACGTGGTGTCCCCTCATTTCCAGAGCTGCCCCTGAAATACCCGTGCTGAGGTGTCCGAGGTAAGAAAAGCTGATCATGATCAGCCAGAAAAACTGAGCTTGTGTCATTGACGGCCTGAAAAGAGAAGAGACACCAATAGCAAGATATTAATTTATTTAAAACTCTCTTAAACGTGGCCGCGGGTTGTGGGAGTGCTGGGAAAATGAGAGGAAGCAAAAACCATCTCACAGAGAAGGCAAAATGCGAGTGGCTGCGTCTCTGGACAAGCCTCTTGCTCTGAGCAAGGGGGCCGGGCTGCATTTTATTTTTTATCTCTTCCTCTCCCTCCCCTTTTCCCCTCTCTTTTCCCTTCCCTTCCCCTCCTTTCCCGGCCCGAGCATCCCCCGGCGGCGGGCGGGGCCGGCCCGGGGCTGCGGCACACGCGGAGCTGCCGGCGCCAGGAGCGGCCGCGGGGCCCGGGGTGAGTAACCCCGGCCTGGGCACCGGGGGGTGCCGGGGGAGCCCCCCGAGCCTCCCGGGGCTGGGGATCCCCCCGCGAGGGGCGATTCCGAGGGGCGATTCCCGACCGCGGGCAGCGGCATCCCGCGGGGTGCTGCTGCCCTGGGGTGTTCATTGCTTTGGGATGCTCCTGTCTGGGATGCTCCTGTCCGGGATGTTCCTGTCTGGGATGTTCCTGTCTGGGATGCTCCTGTCCGGGATGCTCCTGTCCTGGGGATGCTCCTGTCCTGGGATGCTCCTGTCCTGGGATGCTCCTGCCCCGGGGATGCTCCTGCCCCGGGGATGCTCCTGCCCCGGGATTTTCTTTGCCCCGGGATGTTCTTTGCCCCGGGATGTTCTTTGCCCCGGGATGCTGCTGCCGTGGGATTTTCATTGCTTTGGGGTGCTCCTGCCCTGGGATGCTTCTTCCTTGGGATTTTCTCTGTAGTGAGATGCTGTTATCCTGGGATTTTCCTGCCCCGGGACGCTGCTGCCTTGGGATTTTCTTTGCCCTGGGATGCTCCTGCCCCGGGAATTTCTTTACCCTGGGATGTTCCTGCCCCGGGATTTCCTTTGCCTGGGATGCTCCTCACCTGGGATTTTCTTTGCCTGGGGTGTTCCTGCCCCGGGGTTTTTTTTTTCCCCGGGGT
>VZSE01007703.1:0-14497 GCA_013398275.1 Promerops cafer | reverse complement strand
CGCTGCGGGAGGAGCGGCCTTAGCCTTAAACCGACGGGCCCGGGGACATCGCTTTGAAATCCAGCGCAGAGCTCGGGGAGTGACGAGGTCTGGCCCCTTGACCCTCATCGGGGGCAGGACACCGCGGCAGCAGGGACTGGTGCCACCCCTCAAGCTCCCCCAGCCCCAGGACCCCACCTTTGGGGCAAGCAGGGTGTCCCCAAAGCCCGGGCACAGATGCTCAGCACTCCCCCTTTCCACGCCGGAGGAACGAACAAACCGATGGCGAGGACAGCGTGGAATTCCGGAGAGCTGGAGAGGATGAGGCAGCGCATCCACGGCTTCCTCCCGGCGGTCCCGCCCCACAGGGAGCCACAGGGACGGCGACAGCTCCCTCCCTGCACTGGGGACACTGGGGACAGTGCAGCCTGCACACCCAGAGGGAACCAGGCACCTGAGCGCGGCAGGTGAGTGCCTCAGGACAGCCCTGTGCTTCTCCCTCACCAGGTGCCTCACCGAATTTTGGGTTTCATTCAGTGCTGGCAAATTTACTGCATTTTGCACAATACCGTTAATTAACGGTAATTATGTAGAGAATCAGGGAGTCTCCGACGAGAGAGAGGCAGGAAAAACCTCTCCCTTCAGGTCCCCCACGGCCCTTACAGGCAGAAGCCTCCCTCTCTCCCTCTCCTGCCCATGGCTGGGGCAAGTTATCCCCACCTCCTCTCCCTCCCCAGTATTTAAATAACCAGCAGACTCGGAGAACCTGGGATGCTCCAGCTGCAAAGGATAAGCACTTGATCAGGGGAAAAAAAAAAAAAAAAAAAAAAAAANAAAAAGAAAAAAATATATAATGGAAAAAAAAAAAAAAAAAAAAAAAAAAAAGGAAAATAAAGAGGATTTATGGCTGCAGAGTGGTTGGGTGCAGCATCCTTCCCTCCCACAGGCCCCACAAGTCTCACCAGCCACAAAACTCAAAGTTTGTCTGAACATATTTTATTGGGTCATACAGAGGTTTGGGCAGTGTCAGTGGGGTTCATGCACTGCCCCTGAGTTCCACTGACATATCCGGGATTAAACCACCAGGAGTCACGTCCATGCTCTCAATACAAAACATCCCGGGTCTGCTAGGAAAACCCAAGAGCTCAGCCAAACCTCCCTGGGATTGTTCCAGTTTCACCCGGACAAACAGAGTGCCTCCATCCTGCATTGGGATCTGCTGCGTTCCGTGGGATTTAACCCCACTTCAGGGAGAAAGTTCTCCGTGAGATAAAAACTGCAAGAGATAAATTGTGTCAAATCATGCTGTCACCACCTCAGATCGGGTCTGGCCGAGCAGGCTCAACTATTTCAGAGGAAAAAAAAACAGGTTTAAGAAGGGGTTGTGTCTTTGGATGTGCAGGGATGGAGCTGCTCCTCCCCACCACCTGTGTGTCACTCCTGGCTCCTACACGCACATGCTGCAGGGAAGACATGTCTGAAGGAAAGTTCAGCTCTGGTTGTTCAAGAGTCTGAAAGAAACATCCCTGGAAGGTTTCCCCCATTTGTGGAACTTCCCAGCTGTTATCCAGACATTATTTCCCCTCTCTTCAGTTCGAGTTGTCCCACAAAAAGTCACTGACTCCTAAAAGAGATGAAAGCACTACACAGAATTTTTAACCCAAAATCAGGCCAGGTGATTCAGCCTCAATAAACTTTGGGTGTAAATGGCCATAACTCCCTCATATCCTCAGGGATGTGTCTCCATCCTCTGCCACACCACGGAGGAGCTCTTGGTACCACATCCCACAGGTAACACAAGTCCCCAAACCTCTTTGGTGCAGCCCCTCCCGAGGGCAAGTGTCCCCCGGGGGTGCAGCAGCTCAGGCCATGCGTGGCTGAAGGCTTTGCTCATCCTCTTCCTCCCCTTTACACTTCCCTTGTCACTCCAGTGGCTCGGGAAGGGCTGCAGCTCTCCTTCCACAGCCTGCACACGAGCAGGAGCGTGATTCATTCCCAGAGCATGGCAGGGATCAGCCTGAAACATTTCAGAGGGAGCTGCAGGGAAGTGACCCCTGAGTTCTTTCCCCAGGTGTTTTCCCAAAATCCCACAGTAACCCCATGAAAGTGGTTTGGGAGCCCCTTTGGCTGAGGTAGGTGTAAGGCAGAGCCCACGGGGTGAGCCCAGGACTAAACCAGGGACTCCTAGGTCAGCCTTGCCCTGCCCCAGGAGCGAGAGGAGATGCTACCCCACATCTATCCAGAGGGGCTTGGAATTCTACCAGCGGGAGAGAGGCCTTGGCTGTGCTCAGAGCTGTCACAGGTGAGGAAGGGAAGGGATGAGCACTGATTTCAGACACAAACCCAGATCCAGGGGCCACCACCCCAGCCCTCCTTTGTGCCCCTTCAGCACCTCCCAGGTGGTGATGTTGGGAATTCCCTGCCACCCACTCCACCCTCCCAGACCCTTGGCCCCACTGGCGCTCCTCTGTCGTGACCATCCCAATCTGTGTGTGCTCATCTGCACCAGATCCATGGATTTCCACACCCGAGGGAAATGCTGGCAGTGCCAGACACCCCGTCAAGCTCCTCCTGCCACATTGCAGCCAGGACGAAAACCCCTCGTGCGACCCTAAATATCCAAAATGCCCAAAGACAAAGGCCTTAAAGGGCACAACTCCCTCCTGGCTCATGGGATGCTTTTTAAGCAATGGATAAACGCAGGACTTGCCTTTTATGTGCCTTTCAGAGTTAGGGAACAGCTGGATGAAAACCCACGACAAAAGGGAATTCAGCATTGTCATTAGCGGTGACTTGGGGTGGCAGCTGTTTGCTGTGGGTTTCAGGCAGCTCCTCGATTGGTCCCTCTCGAGTGAGGCCACTTAAAACTCCATATTACAGGGGAAAAAAGGCAATGGAAACATCCCCAGCTTTTTGTATTTCAGTTCTCTCGAGGGTTTCTGAATGAGGCGAAAATAAAACACCCCAGAGCCATCAAAGAGCAAACTGAGCTGATTGTGGTGAGGAGGGAGGGGGAGAAGGAGGAATGGTCACTCAGTGTGTACCTAATACCTTCCTGGCACATCCCAGAGCACCCCACGCACAGTAAATCCAACCTCCCTTCTCCCACAAAGCCTTGGGGAAAATTTATTAATAAACAGATTGCACAATGTATCTAAAAAGTCAGAGGAATGGTAACGCTGGAAGTCACTTTGCCCTGGTGGAGTCCATTCAGGATAAATTTTTATTCTCCTCCCTTCATCTTGAACCCAGGGTTTGCAAATAATCAACAAATAATAAACACCTGATTATGGAAGAGTAGCCTCAGCACTGTGCGGTCCTGCCTGACAGAAACCTGCCCAAAATTTGGCCTATCCAAAGTCCCTCTGGAACACATCAGTGGCTCCCAGCTGGGCCACACAGCCACAACATCAAAATGCTGTCATCTCCAGTGCCAGCAAAATGTTTAGCAGGGATTTGGCGGTGTTGTGGCAGTGGGGTACCAGCTCTGGGAAAACCCATATGACATCCAGCTCCATTTATCCTGGTGTGTGTGGGCCCCCATAGACACCAGCTCACCTTATTTGCCTTTGGGAGACTTTGGAAAATGTGTTGGTTTTTTTTTTTCCCTGGATTTTCCAGCACCTGTAAAGGGATAAATCAACTCAGTGGAGTGCCTGAAGCCAGCTGGCCAGACACATCATCGGGTTTTTACCTCTGGCATGAAGAAAATAATAAATAAGCCCAGGTTTTCCATGTGGTGGTTGGCATTGTGCCGGGATTCAAACAGGAATCCGGGAGCAATCCCTGTTTAGCTCCACCCCGTTGTCCCAAAGCCAGGCTATGTTCACACCCCGAGGCAGGGAACAGCACTTACCTGGGTTTGGGGTTTTCCTGCTCCAGCTCAGCCACAGGGGAGCTGAAGAGCTCTGCTGTTCCTGCTCCCTAATTGATGATAAGCATTGATTATCAGACAGGGAGAATTCCACGTGTCCTTCCAGCAGCTCCTGCCCCTGGTCACCAGCAGGGACAGTGGGGACCTCTCCAGTGCCCCATGCAAACAGCAATTACGCCCCTAAATAGTCTCTACTTTCTGCAGCTTGATTTTAAAGGCAAACAGCAGCTTTTCTCCTCGCCATCAATAATTCACGGGCCACTCCAGATAGCCATCTAATATATAATCAAATTAAGTTAACATATCTTGAAGTCTGCAACCCAAGGTTTCCTGCCTCAGCCCACAGGATGCCTGCCTCTGTTTGGGTTGCCACTTAATCTCTGCACAATATTTGTTTTGGCTTGGCTGTGTGTGAGGAGAGATTTATTCCATCCCATCTGGCTGCAGCGTGGGAGTCAGCAGGGGGAAAAGCCACCCTTAACTCCTCCACTGGCTGCCTTGGGGACCTTTGGGAAGGAACACCACCGTGGAGCAGCTAAAAATGTTCCAGCTACCTGCTTTGACACATTGTTTATCTGTACTGTCAGTTTTTAAGGAATAACTCCCACCACTCCTGGCTTCTTCCGCCTCCTGAGATGCCCACACAGCTCTCAGAGGTAATTGCACTCAGAGCAATCCCAGCTTTGTCTGTGCCCCTTGAAACCCCCCAAAATAACGACAAGGGTTTCATCTGCATTTATTTGGGATGATTTCAGCATCGCTCAGCACAGCTCCTGGGGAACTCGAGAGGAACAAGGAGCCCATTGTGCCTCGTGTGCCACACTTGAAGCCCATCAAAGCCAGCGCCATCCTGGAAGTGCCTTGACTTGAGATCCACTGGAAAAGCTCCCAGTGACTTCAGGAGACTTTGAATCAGGTGCTCCAAGAAGAATAAGCCACGCTGGTGGTGACAGGCTCCGTGTTCGTTGCCATTTGGAGATAGAACAAGGAGTTCTGAGAAGTCACAGAGGCAACAAAACACAAAATATCAACATAAACCTCGACAGCATCATCTGCAATCGAGTGTGGAACGAGTGGAGAGAGCACCAAGTGCTTCCCAGATTTGCCCTGAAAACTTTGGAATCAGGGAGAGTGGGAGGAGAAAACTCACACACAGAGCTGGGTTTGCCACAGCTCGGTCGTGGAGCAGCTCCCTGGGAGGGAAAAATGGGAGCAGGGAGACCATCAGTCCAGCCCAGCCCACCCCCACCTGCTGGGTGAGGCACAGAGGAGGAATGAGCCCCAGAACAACAAAAAGCAGCAGGGCAGATGCCCCAGTGCATCCTCCTGAGGGACCAGCACCTTCCTCAGGCGTCTTTGCATCCAGAAAACTGCCTGGGAAACCTCTTATCCTTGGAATGCTTGCATGGGGTCTCCAGCCAGCGACTGGGGGGGAAAAAAGAGACAATTTCAGCTGTTATTCCAAAGGAGGGAAAGCGGTGCCAGCAGGAGGGGATGCACTGAGCAGCAGTGGCACGGAAGGAGCAGTTTTACTCCTCGAGTGGCATCCGAGGCACCAAGGTTGGTGTTTCTGAAAATTCCTGGCACCCGCTGTGCAACAAAAGTCACTCCACAAGATCGTTCCCAGGCTCTGAGCAGGAGGGACCTTAATTGCCACAGAGACGTTTTTCCCTCCCATCTCTGGATCTGCACTCAGTGGCTCCTGCGCTCGGGAAATTGCCTCTCTCTCCTGATTAAGTGCTTAATTGCGGCCAGAGCTTCCCCAAGTGTTGCCAGCCCCGAGCTGAAGTCCCACTTCAAACACGTGCCGTTATTGACTTCCTTATCAATTTCCTCCCTGGGAATCCCTTCCGAAGGGCGCCTGAGGTGCATCCCTGTTCCACAGGGAGCCAAGTGGAAGGCTGGGTCCACCACGAGACAGAGAGCATTCACTGACTTGGGCTCCAGCAAGATGTTTTCCTTCAAGGAAAACCCAGATGAAACTAGAGGAATTTAACCATGATTTTAGCAGGTGTCGATCCCTGGGAATGCTCAAGGCCAGGTTTTGAGCACCTTCATTCTATTGAGGCAGTTCCCACCCGTGAAATCTCCAAGATCACCCACAGCTCCCCAAAAGGTTTCTGGCCACAGGGAAAAGCTGAGGTTAAAATCCCTGGAGGCCTCGCAGTGGTGACACCAGCCCCTGCTCAGAGCTGCTTAATGGTTAATGGAATAATATTTCCATCCGTTGTAGATGAGAAAAGATAATTACTTTCGGGGTTTAAGAACCAAATGTGTTGATCCAAATGTAATCTCGGTGTTTTAGCATCTGATTAGTACATCAGAAACACAAATGTCAACGGGCCACAGCAAGTGAGTTGTCAGAAGGGGGGAAAGGGAGATGTGTGACTTAAATCACACACCAGGGGAAAGATGCCACTAAGGGACTTTTAACTCGAGTTAATTAAAAATACTCTACTTCCCCGAAGCATTCTGGGTGCTGGGAGCTTGTGTTTTCCCTTAGTGATCCTCATACTACACCCAGAACAAGGGACAACCAGAGGGGACAACTGTGGGTCATTCCCTGCTCACCCAAACCAGGGATACAAATCCTAGATGGCTCATTCCCCACAGGGCTGCAGGAACATTGTACACTGAGGGTGCTTTGGTGCTTCCATCCCAGATCTTTTTTCTGGAATTCAGCTGGCACCTGGCTCTGGCATCTTCTGTCACCTCCATGGGCCCAGCTGGGCCTGCTTGCCCCTGCTATCCCGAACCTGCTCTGCTGAACCCGGAGAACACGGGAGAGGTTTCCTTTCCAACCCAAACCAGCCCAGAACCTGCAGCAGCAGCCATCCCTGAGGCAGCTTAGACAGGAGATGACAGGAATCCCTGTTCTCCTGGCATTCCTATTCTCCCTATCCCAAAAGCATCCAGCACCCACAGGGACGAGCTCACAACGTTAACGCGAGCGTGCTGCCGAGAACCGACTGGAATCGTGGTGTTCTGCTGCTGAACAAAGCCCTTGCCTTGATTTCTCAGCCAAGTTCAAGTTCCCAGCAGGCTGATTGTCGCCCCCCCACCCTGTCCCTGAAGCACCCACTGCTGTATGGAATTTTATTAAATTGCCAGCACGGGCGGCCGTTCAAAGTTTGTGTGGCTCGATGCGATTGATGGCAGCAAAACACGGGAAGAAAGGAAGGAGGAGGGGGGCACCCCTGTTTGTTAAAGCTTTTTCTTTTCCCTTTTGAATAAAATGTCAACTCCATTATATAGATGTCAACTCCATTACTGCAACACTCCTGTGGCAGCCTCAACATGGAACTGTCTGCTAATAAAACAACTTTCTCGCAGGGGGAGCAGAGGGCAAGTTACCTGCTGGAGGTTCCAATCTGGTTAAGAAAATTCCTGTTTATCCCTGCAGGCACAAACACCATTTCCATTATCCTGGTTTCCTCCTCGTCTTTGTTGGCCCCCAAAGTAAAAACCTGCTCTTGTATCCCGACGAGCCCGCGGTGGTCACGGACCTTTCCTCGTGAGAGAAGGTGGAAAATGGGGAGAGCGGTGCCTGGTGTGCTGGAAAAAAAATCTGGGTTAGAATCGTGGAATGGTCTGGGATTGAAGGCACCTGAAAGGTCCCCTTGGTTCAGCAGCAGCCAAGGTGGGAAAAACAGAGGAGCAGCTTCCTGGGGGTCCTGCTCCAGGGGGATGTGCTGCCAAGCCCTCTGAGGGGGTTTGGGGACAGGTGCCCCCCAAAAGCAGCAAGATCTGCCCACAGGCAGAAGGCACCATAAGCACCACCCCAAAAGCACTTTCAGAGAAGCCCCTGGAGGAGATGAGCACGTTTATGCGCCTGGGAAACCAGGATACACTTGGGAAGAGAATTTGGGGGTGTGAAACTGGGGGCTCCCATCCCTCCACAGCTCCTTTGGAATATAAATTATCTTTTTAAACAGCCAGGAAGGCGGGGAAGCCCCTCAGCCTTGCCAGGCAGCGGCTGTGAGAGGCCAGGGCTCCTCCCTCGCTTTCAGGTTCGCTGGCTACACACAGCCCCACGCAGACAAAGATGAGCACATATTTAGAAAAGAATAAAGAAATCCATTCCACGACGGGAGTTGTTTAGATAATTGATTTCCCTTGGACTTACAAGCACTAAATAACAGCCAGCGAGCCACATCTCCCAGATAACCTTTTCCTTCAAATCTCTCTTCCAAAGGATTGGCCTTTGACAGAGGCGTCTCTCGGAGTGCAGCTCCGGCAGGCTCTGAGGCAGCTCGTAGGTAGGATCTTGCTGAGAGAAGGCCGTGACGATTCCTCAAGCAATTATTTTCCCCCGGTATCCTTTGCATAGAGAGAGCTAATTAACTGTCTGCCAGGTTCTGCGGATCCAGGGCGCAGGATGGAGTAGCACAAATGTCGTAATTAATTAGCAGTTTAGCGCCAGAAAGAGCACGGCGAAGGTGCCACGCCAATATTCCGGCACTGGGTGGGGGGCGTTCCGTGTGCCAGGCACTGGGGCAGAGCCAGCCTGGACAGCAGAGGAATTTCTTCATGGAAAGAGTGGTCGGGCACTGGGAGAGCCCAGGGAGGTTTGTAGTCGCCATCCTTGGAGTGCCCAAGGAAGGAGACACTCGGTGCTCCGGGCTGGGGACAAGGCGGGTGTCAGGCACAGCTGGAACTGATGGGCTGGGAGGGATTTTCCAACCTCTGGTGGTTCTGTGATCACACCACAGAGCCTCAAACTGTGGGAAGCTCAGCTGGAATCACCAGGAAATGAGGAATAACCTGTCGTGTCCCCCTGTGGAGCTGGGCAGGGACAGCCCACGCCAGGCCAGGGTAGTGTCTGTCCCTGTCCCACCACAGGGCGTGCCCAGCCCCAGGCCCTGCTCTTTCCCAGGGACAACATCCATCCTACCTCTCCCCCATCCACCAGGACCTTTTGTTTCCCGATTTTTAGTGAGCACGACCCTGCCAGTGGCCACCAGGCAGCTCCTAGCCCCTCTCCCAGCCCACCTTGCAGTGGGGACAGGGGTGTGTGTGGCACAGAGACCCAAAGCTGTCACACAGACCCGAAGCTGTCACACGCCTCCCCTGGGCAGCAATTCCTTTCCCGGGGATGGAAGAGGGGCTCGGCAGCATGGAGTTCCCAGCTTCTGGACCCCTGGACCAAGGCTGACAAAGCAGGGATTAGACCTGGGGCAAGCCCAGCACCAGAGCTGCCACACCAATTAAAACCAAATCAATTAGAATTATCAAGGCTGACTCCTGGCAAGAGCCAAAACCCAAGAACTCCCTGAGAAAACTCTCAGCCCTACCCTTTTTCCCTGAGCAGATGTTCCCAGTGTTGGTGGGCACTGGGGAGGGTATCCCACATACCTGGAGCCCAGCAGGGGACAGCTGCCCATGGGACTCCTCAAATCCTGCCCTTGTGAGCTCCACAGCCCTGAAAATAAAAACGCCAGGACTCAGGCATGATTCCCAAGGGCTCCGGAGCAGGGCAGATTCCTGCATGAAAATAAGAGAGAGGACTTACAGGCATCCGTGTCTCCTTCCATCCTCAGCTCCCTGAGCTCCACTCCCTTCCCCATCCACTGTGGGAGATCTTCAGGGGGAAAGAACAGAGCGAGGGACAAAGCCCCTTGGCCCTGCATCCATTCGGGATCATTCCGCTGCCAGTGCCAGGCTGTTCCAGGCGGGGAAGGCAGCGCTGAGCCCGGTTTGGGTTATTGAAATGCCACTCCTGCCTTGCAGAGCCAACTCCATGGTGACAAACGGCGCCAGGGAGCCGTGACACCGGCAGGTCAGAGCCGGCACGGCAGCACCGGGAGGGAACAATGAGCCAGAGCAGGAACCCGGGCTGTGGGAAGAAGGATGGCCTTGAGGACGAGAAAACGCACGGCACGCAGGAGAAGGTCCTTAACTTTGGTTTCCTCTTTTTTTTAACCTAATGAAGGCTTTTATTAACCCCATCTGGAAGAGGCCAGCACCTCTCCAACATCTGCCCGGGGGCTTTGTTCAAGTGTGAAACTTCTCTGCTGTTTTTCCAAGCCTGGCTTATTCCAGCACTTCAACAACGGGATGTTTCCAGGGATTTCCACCACCCCCCAAAGTGCTGACTCCTGCAGGTGAGAGCCCCAAAACAGTGGTTTGGTTATGTCCATCAGTCACGAGGGACTGCGCACCGCAGAGTTCCACATGGGAATGTTGCTCCTCATGACGGAGCGGCCAATTCCCAAAGCTGGGAAGGCATCAGCAGGGCACTCATCCTGTCACTGCCTCCCACAGTCCAGAGGGAATTTCCCTGTGGAACAGCTTTGGATCCAGGCAAAGGTGGCTACAGGAGCTGGGATTTCTGTGGAGGAAGCCTGGGAGACATGTCCCACTGCCAGGTGCTCGTTTGAGAGCAGAACTCATCTCCTTTGGGGTCACATCCTTCACAAATCCATTTAGCAGACTCCTCCTGACCCTGTCTTGTCCTGCTCTGTTATTCCCAGCGCTGGCCATTCCCCATCCAGGATCTGGGTCACTTCCACACCAGGCTGTCCCACAAACCACAGGAGGCTGCCCCGCAGCCTGCCTGGGTCCCTCAATTGGATTTTTGGATTTCTGTATGGCACAGTCTGGAGCTGCTGGCAGGACCCAACCGGGCCAGGAGGAGTCAATATCCGACCATGGAGAATCCAGCAGCACAAGGGGCCAGCCTGGGGCTCAGGGGCCCTTGGCCAGGTCCTGTCTCGATCCCACAGCAGGACTGACCATCACACCTCAGCTCCCACAGGTTTGTCCCGGGTTTATCCCACCTCTTCCATGTCTGGGCTCCAGCTCCTTCTGCTCCAGCGACAGGGAGCAAGCCCTGAAGCTGCTCCTCAACTGCCACTGGCAGGGGGATACATATCCCAAAATCCCAGTTGATCCCCATTTCACACCCACAGCTGCACCACTGGACCATCTTCCCTGGCTCTCCACATCCCTGGGAAGCAACACATTCCCTATTCCCCTTTCAGGTCCTGCACCCATCAGACACAATCCTGCTCCTCAGGGTTGCACAGGAAAGAGGGATGGATTTTTCCTCCAAAAGAGGGGATTTGTCTCCACTTTGGTGCTCCAGGGCCCTGAGTCACTACGGTTACTCCTACCCGTACATGGAATATTGCTCTGATTTTAGAAATTGTGGAGATTATCCTTCAGGAAGTCTCTCTACTTCATTACTTCCTCACACCGTATCTAAACCTGACCCAAATGGAGATTTTTCCATCTTTTAATTTTCCCCTTTCCCGAGAAAACCCATGTGCTTGTCTGGGGGTTTGTGCGGATCCAGCTCTGTCAGGAAATGACCTTCCCGGCTGGACACAGGCAGCCTCTGGCTCCTTCACCCTCCCTGCCAGCACAAGGATCTCTCCTGGGTGGCAGGGGCAGGGATAAAGCTCACCCCAAGTCCTCAGCAGCAGCACAGTGTCCTGGACATGCACTGAACCCAGCTGCCACGGAGCATGGGAATGCTGGATAACCCTGGAAGTGCTCCAGGCCAGGCTGCACGGGGCCCTGGCAATCTAATCTGGAGCTGGCATCCCTGCCCATTGCAGGGAGATTGGAACAGGATGGTCCTTTTGGTCCCTTCCATCCCAAACTGGGCAGGAATTCCATGATGATCCCCACAGCCCAGGCCAGGTCAAACCCATGGAAAAACATCCACGGGCCACGTGGAAGGGCTCCCATTCCAAAGGCAGGAGCAGTCACAAGCAGCACAAACCAGGAGGGAATCTAAACCTGGGGTTAACTCAGGAGCCCGGGTTTTCCTGGCATTCCCTCACCCACACTGCAGCCACAGGGAAAGCCAGCCTTGTTATTCCCACTAATTAAACTGGGAAAAAATATGGAATGAAAAGCACAGCCTCAGCGAAGGGAGAGAGGCAGTGGGCCCAGCACAAAGGAGCTGGCAGCACATGCTTCTGCCAGGTGGGAATGGGGCAGGTGTCAGGGATCAGGGATCCGGGATCCGGGATCAGGGATCAGGGATCAGGGATCCAGGCACAGATCCAGTGCAGCAGTGCCAGAGAAATATCTCTGTTCTGTTATCAGGAAAAGCTGGAGGAGATGCCTCAAGATATCATGCAGCACTGGAGTATTTTCTGCAGCCTCAATAATTAGGAAAACCTTAAAAGCAGCTCTGGGATATTTTGCTTTCCTGCTGCCCGCACTGGAACCAGCTCTGCTCCCATCCACACACTTTCCAGAAACTTTTCCCAGCTGGATCTTAGGATGCAAGACATTTACCTGGGAGTTCAGTAGCTGGAAACACCCCTTTCCACAGGCAGGAGGAAAGCTGGCTTGTCCTCTCTCCACCAGCCAAGCCCCACGGGAAAACACATCCATCCAACAAGCAGAAATTCCAGGGAAGGGTGTGTGAGACCAATATATTTATTGGGGGCGGGGGGGATTATCCCAAAAAAAGTCGCATAAGGAAAACCTACAACCACAAGGATAAACATTATGCCGTGACAGTTATCATCATGTAAAGAGGGGCAGGGACAGGGCGATAACACCTTCTAAACCTGACTTTACGATAAACAACCTCCTAAACCTGACTTTAGGGCAAGCAACCCCCCAGAGCTGCCACAGGGTCTCCTGGTGCGGCTGTGCCACCGCCGACCATTCTTGATGGGCATTCCTGATGGTCCTTCCTGCCGGGCGTCCCAGCCCGCAGCTCCTTGCTCGAGGCTCGATTTCCCCCAGGCAAGGGAGAGGCGGCGGCCGCAGAAGCGGCGCTGTCCCTGTTCCGGGTTAATTTCTTGCCTTGCCTGTGAACAGCCCATTTAAGGCCACTTCAGACTCCTAATTCCGGGGTTTGCGTGGAAATGGTTTTAGAGAGCGCTGGAAACCCCGGGTTCCTTTTCCAATCTCGCGACGTCTTTAGAAAGCAATTCCTTAAGCCTCCGTTTCCGAGACCCTTTTAATCTCTGCAAATTATTGGTGAGAGCTGAATCAAGGCAAACTGCCACCACAGCGCTGTCACCGCGCAGAGAGAGGCCACCGCCGATTATTTAGAGGAAACCATCCCTTTCGGGGCGAGAAATAAATTAGCATTTATACTGGATTATTGAAAAACGCCCCCCCAAAAATCAGCCTCCATCTCCGTGTCAATTGTGGCTTCACCGAGGTCAACACCTCCGCTGCGACAGGCACGGGATCGCACAGCAAAGGACAACTTATGTGTGGAAATGAGCCCTGAATGTGTCATTATTATCAGGGAGACAAGCCGGGCCGGGAAATAACATCTGCACTCCTGGAAATAACATCTGCACAGCCCGGGATCCGGGCGACCTTCTGCAGAATGGGGATAATCAGGGAGCGGGGAAAACCACCCCCAAAAATTAAAATCCAAGAGTTTGGCTTCTTGGCTCTTTGCTGTTGCATTTCCAAGGTCCTTTTTTTTTTTTTTTTTTTTTTCCCTCCCTTTAAATTTGCTTTTAAACTACTTCGCTTGGAATCTGCAGCTTGATCCTCCCGGGGTAGGGAAGGAAGAAGTCCTGTTTTGTGTGGAACCTCCAGGTGATGGAGGGTTAGGTTAGAAAAAGACGTTCTACAAGCGAGAAAGGTTTCCAGGTTAGGGGGCTGGTTTTTGGTGAGACATTGCCACATCAAAAGGATTTTCCTTACGCCCACGATGCTTTTTATCCCAAACATCACGTTACGGATGCGGGGAAAATTCTGGGCTGTTTTCAGTGCAAAATGGCCACGAGGCGTTTTGCTGGCTGCATTTCTACCAGCTCCCCGCGGGCTGTGCTTCTCCTTGGGTTCTGTCAGGGGATGCAGCGGTGTCTCTGCCCCCAGGATAGGGGTGGGGGGTGTCCCGCTGGGCAGGGAGCCGGCTCAGCCCCCGCTGTGCCCCAGGGACCTGCCCCAGCCCTGCCACCAGGGAAGATCCACATCGCGCCTCATCCCAGCTCCAGCAGCAGGATTTGGGGCCAGCCGTGGTGTTCAGGATCCCTTTTCCCCCGGCTCCCCCTTCCCGGGCTGCTGTCCCAGGGCACCCTCGGTGGATTTTTCTCCCTGTGCCCCAGGTGCCCAGTCCAGGGTCCCGGTGGGTGAGCAGAGGCCGTGAGCAGGGGCTGGTACCACACCTGTCTCCTGAATCCCTACAAACCAGCTCGCTTGAGCCACATCCCAAAATCCCAGCTTACAGGGGTGGTGTGACACAAACAGGACCAGTCCCGCTCAGCCCTTCACCTCTTTCTGTCTGGTTTGTCCCCAAAGCAGCACTGAGGCCTCGGGGAGATCCCAAACTGCCCCAGTGGCTTGCAGGGAATCATCCCTACAGCACCAGGAGCAGCCTCTCCCTTCCCAGAGGGAAGCAGGGTCACCACTATCTGCCTCTCATCCATCCGTCCATCTGTCCATCTGTCCATCCGTCCACCCCCAGGGCACGGTTCCTGCTTTGCCAAGCTGCAGGGTCCTGCCAGGGCTCTCTCCCTGCAGGGCTGGGGGGGCTCCAGGCTGATCCCCTCTGCAGGGCCCCCCTGCCCCAACAGCACACGGGCAGCTCTGTGTCTGGGGAGGAGGGAGGTTTCAGCAGCTCCTTCCTGGAGTGTGAGCCCCAGAAAGGAGGGGACCTGCTCCAGGAGGGATGGAAAACTCCAGGTGGCAAAATAAAATAAAATATAAAAA
>VZSE01007695.1:692-13243 GCA_013398275.1 Promerops cafer | reverse complement strand
CGTCGTCAGTCGCTCAGCTAGGCAATCACCCTCACAACGAGGGCGCCATTTGACGGCGGTTGATAAAGAGACATGGACTCCATGTTTTGCACACATGAAGCTGTTTATTGATCTGCAAAGCTGAGCTTATATACCTTTTCAGCTGTAACTAAAAATACCACAACTATAACATTTATGTAACTAGGTAACATTGCTTAATTCAAAGAAGCCTTGTACAAGGTAGCGCAGGTATGTACGGTCTTACATAATTTCTGATTAGCAAGCACATTGTACCAAGTACAATGTTAACTTCTGCATTCCTTCTTCAGGGTTCTGCTTTCTGTTGCCAAGGCTTACAGCCTACTAACGTTAGCATATCCACTTCTGTCATGAGCTGAACAGTGCTCCCAGCTCAGCTTTCTAGCTGTATTCCCACACCTAGATCAGTTAGACCATGTTTACTTCCACAGTTCTGTGTGTTTGCCAGGTAAAATAGCTAGAGGGGACAAGAATGATAAACTGGTAATTGAAAGAAAGAAGAGGGGACATGAGTCCTCCAAAGGATCCCCAAGCAAGGATCAAGGCTCAGTTCAGCATCAATGTGGTCCAAGTTCACTGATCATGTGGATGGTGAGACTCCTACTCCCCATGCTCAGGTTAGATGTCTAACACCAGGCAGTGTTCTCTCCCTAGCACTTTTTATGATACATTCTTTCTTCCCCTCTGCTGAACCCGTAAGCCTGGGGAACAGTGACCAAGAATCAAAAATGCACCTAGAGCAAAGTATGCCTACCTCAAACCACAGTTAATCACAGCAGAGGAAAGCTTTTCTAGCCTCACAGTCAGTCTGCGCTTGTCTGAGAGGGCTGATTAATGCACTGCTCATTAAAGGTGTGGTGATGGGATGCAGCCTCTATGGAAGCACCACAAATGGAACAGAGGTGCTCTTGTTGGAAATAACCTACTAAAGAAGCAGGAGTAAAGGATGCCCAGAGGCAGGGGATGATGCTGCTCTGTAGGCAGCAGGCTGCTAGCTCAGTTGCATTCTTCCTGTGGTCAGCTGTCCTACTCTGTGGTTAACAGAATATCAGCCCTTTTGAGTCTGATATGAAGCAGCAGGAAAGGAGTTAAATGTGTATTACAGGACAGTCACGTAAACTGGTCTATACACATCCTGCCTCCCTTTAGATGTCTAGTTTAGGTGCCTGAATTAGCTGCTCAGAAGCCCTATATAGTGAGATAGTATGCCCTGATATCCTCTCTGGAGGTCTCATGGACTATATAGGGACCCCAGACTCCTAAACCAAGTGTTGGTCAGAGTTTGGTGGCCAGAGGCACACTCTGTGAATATTCTGCTCCAACTGATGAGCTGCACCAAGCTTTTATACAGATGGAGCTGGAGGGCCAATTTCTGCTATATTTTAATAGGTGTCACTCCACACCTGATTTCATACCTGACCAGGTCACTCCAAGCTTCAGCCTTGGTACCAAACAACTCAGTCATGTGGAGGAAACTTGAATTTGAATCCTGACCTGATGTGGCAGTTTGACCCCTGCTGGATGCCAGGCACCCACCAAAGTTGCTCTCTCACCCCCCTCCTCAGCTGGACANGGGAATGGGGGTTATGGCCAGTTCATCATGTTTCTGCTGCCGCTTCCTCCTCAAGGGGAGGACTCCTTCCCTTGCTCCAGCATGGGGTCCCTCTCATGGGCTCCAGTTCTTCAGAACCTGCTCCAGCGTGAGTCCCTTTCCGTGGGATGTGATCCTTCAGGAACAGGCTGCTCCAGTGTGGGTCTGCCTCGGGGTCACAAACTGCTGCCAGTAAATCTGCTCTAGTGTGGGCTCCTCTTTCCACTGTTTGACAGGTCCTGACAGCTTCCCATGGGTTCACAGCTTCCTCTCAGGCATCCACCTGCTCTGGCATGTGGCTCCTCCACAGGCTGCAGGTGGATCTCTGCATCCCCATTGACCTCCATGGGCTGCAGGGGCACAGCTACTTCACCATGGTCTTCACCACGGACTGCAGAGGAATCCCAGCTCTGGCACCTGGAGCACCTCCTCCCCCTCCTTCTGCACTGACCTTGGTGTCTGCGGAGTTGCTCCTCTCACATATTCTCACCCTGCTCTTTGGCTGCAATTACATCTGCACAATAACTTTTTTCTCCTTCTTAAATATGCTATCACAGAGGTGTTACTATCATTCCTCATTGGCTTGTCCCTTGGCCAGCAGTGGGTCCATCTTTGAGCCAGCTGGCATTTTCTCTGCCAGACATGAAGGAAGCTTCCAGCAACTTCTCTCAGAAGCCACCCCTGTATCCCCCCACCACCAAAACTTGACCATGCAAACCAAATACACCTTAATTTCTTATTTTGCCTTCAACTCTAGGATTTACTTTGTGTGTTTCCTGACTAAAAACACTGTTTCTGGAGGGCAGGAGCTGAAAGCAAAGGCTTTGCTTTAATTGCAGCCTTTTTCCTATCTCATTCAAACCAAAACCCTGGTGAGCAGCAGACAGACCTGCTGAGCTGTAGCCTCTGTCTGAAGTGTCCCCTCCTTTTCAGACAGGAGAAGAATGACAAGTCTGCAAGGGAAGGAAGTTTAATTGCATTGCACATGTTCTAATTTAAGTTGCTGTGTGTTGCTGGGAGTTTGAGCAGCAGAAACACAAGGTCACTTCTTGCCTGCGTCGATATCCTTTGCTTGATGAGAAGTGAATATAGCTTTTCCTGGTGTAATTACCTCAAGGGTGGATGACTGGGCATCTCCCCCACAGTCTGGGTTTTCTTTCAGTGAGACTAAAAGCCCTTCTTTAAAATTAAATGCCCCCCAACACACTCACATATACAGATGCATGCACACAGAGGGGCAGGTAGAGTATTGCAGGTGGGCTGCAACCACAGATGCATGGATTTTAATATCACCACAAAGCTAAAAATCTTAAAAAAACACTCACTCATAGGTTTATGGAGTAGAAATAATAGTCCTATTTGTCTGAGACCTCCATGAATCCCAGCTGGCTGGCTGCAAAAGCGTGCCTGCTGCACTGAAACACAGACCCATGTTAGTCCTCCTTTGACAAATGGGGATTCCACTTTTGATGGCATGCACAGATTCATATAGCAAAGGATCAGTTTGTTTGTACTTCAGCCAGAAATTAATTTATTTGAAGTCATGTTCATCTAGCTTGTGAAATGCCTTGGGAACATGGACTTGGGACATTGGTCATGGACAAATGACTGTTATGATCCAGTTATTAAAATTTTTAGAGAGATGCCTCTGCCCGAATTAAGGTGCAAATGAGACTGTATGTCAAAGTCAATAGTACAGATTTTATTTAACAGTAAATGTGAGAAAGAGAGAAAGAGATAAAGAGATAAAGAGAGAGAGAGAGAGAAAGAAGTGGTCGGCAGGGAAAGTTAGTGATGGAGACAGATTAAGTAGAAAATACCACCACTCCGTGGATCCCAACGGCATGCCGTTGATCCTCTCCTTCTGGTCTTCTTGGTGGTGAGGGTCCTCCTAAAAACATAGAGTTCAGTGGATTAATATACATTTGGGCCAAGTGGGAACACCCAGGTACCTCCCCTGGGAGGGAGGCAAGTTTGACACTGTCTCGTGCAACAGAGATCTGTTGCATCACTTTGCATCATGTGCAGTTGTCTGGGGCAAGGCCTCAGCAATCAGTCTGGGGGACGCTTCGGGGATCTTTGATGGTTTATGACACCTCCTCAGCTGCCTCTCACATAAATGTCCCGTGTGTATGTGGCCTTCCTGGAGTGGGAGGGGTTTTACAACTGAGCCAGTTTGTGTAAGAGAGGATGGGTGTTAACTCCCTCTGACCAGAGGTTATGCCACACACTGAAAAACTCTCCTCCTTCCCCCTTGGTTGGGGGGGAGTGTGTGCAAACCTGGCCTCAGCAGATAAGCCTGTGGGCTATGGCTTCCCCCACCCCAAACCCAGCCAGAGCTGATTTTCAGGACAGCTGCTGGGTTTAGCTTTCTTATGGATACATTCTTCTCCCTCAGCCTTGTTTACTTCTCCCTAGACTTGAGATAATTGGACAACAGTGTCACCTTTATCTTATCTCAAGATCCCTTAGGCATCTTAACTCACAGTCCAGAGTTCCAGTCAGGAGGCATATTCAGGAAGGGGTGGGCATTGGTGGTCACAGTTTCTTAATACAGTTCTGCCATAATGGGCAAAAAGTCCTTCATAATAATGTTTAAGTCATTAACCATAACATTTCAGTCTCTCACAATCACTAAGCCTTAGTATTTCCATTTGTAGTGTGCAGAATAATGACTCCCACTTCTTCCAGGAAGTGCTTTGAAATTTATTAAAGATAGACTTTAGATACCAGCAAGGTCTTTTTTCTTTGTGTGAATGATGTGGAGATGTGTTAAACTTTTGTTACTTGTTTACTCATTGTTTTATACCCCTCTTGCCACACATAAGCACACAAACACAGCTTTACTCACTGAAGTAGTATTTATACAAAATGTATATCCATGGTTCTTGGTGAAGAAGGGTAGACAAGACAATAGAAACAATTGCCTATTCTGGATATATTTACTAGTAGATATCACCAGATGAGAACATGTATGGTGGTGAAACAAAAAACTTAATTTTAATACCTGGTGCTGCCATCTATCCATCAGAGTCCTTGTCAGTCAATTTTTTTATCATAGCTCTTGTACCAAAGCCTAGCCTTTGTGCACACCACTGCCTTGTTTTTAAATATTGCCTTCATCAGTAAGAGTAAATGCAAAATATGTTACATGTGGGGAAAGGAATTTCAGGAAGCTTTCTTTCTCTTCTCTCTTCTTCTCTAGAGATATTATACATGCAGGTATCTGGTACCCACTCCAGGAGGAAAAAAAGGCAAAAAAATTTAATAAATCTTATGACTTCTATTCAGGGAAAAAGTAAATTCTCAGATATCCATAGAAAGCTGAGCAGGCTGCATCAGCAGAAATTGCAAGTGCTGCACACTGAACTAATGTCTCTGACACTTTACAGTGCACATTATCCAGCTTTGTCCTTTCCATAGTATTCCATGGAGGCCACTCATCACAACTGCTGCTAAGGTCATATGCAGGGTGGGTGATGAATCTGCACTGATTTCAGAAGGTTTTTCTGTCTGGTTGCATAAAATATATATGCATGTATCCTTGAGAGAAATCCTGAAAGGGGGACTATGCAGAAGTGTGTGCGTTGTCTAGTGGAAAACAGCACAAAGTGGGTAAAACCACAAAAAGAAATAATAACTATTGAGTAAAAAGTAAATACTTTACCTAGAGCGCAATAGATTTCTTTTACTTACTTGAAGTATGTTTAAAGCAGTCAGTGAATAATCTTTGCACCATAACTTTAACATATGCAACCTTTTTCTACAGTGGCTTGAGATTTAGCTTTCGCTCTTTTTTCTCCCCTTGCACCCAAAAAAAACCCCAAAAAACCAAAGCCAAACACCCTTTAGAACACTGAGTGTGACATTTGGATTAAAGCAGAGATTTCCAACAGTTCAGAGCTTTGCATTTGAGCTCATGTTTTGAGGCTGTCATGCAGCATACAGAACAGCAGAGAAATTTAAACCAGAAAAGACCAAATCAACATGTTCTTCCATATTTAAAACAGAAAAAAAAAAACCCAAAGAAAAAAAGCAGTCAATACCTGAAAGTGACTCCAGGATTCTTCATGTCTTCAGATCCAGAATGTTTTGATTTCATGCTGTTTTACAAATGTCTGTGAGACTTAGATCCAGATGTGGTATCAGACTTGGTGCCTCCTCTTAAATTTCAGGGCCAAATCTCAGTTACTGGTGAGGACAGAGTCAGTCTGGAGGAATATTTCACGTATATATGCCGCTCAAATGTCCATGATCAGCCAGTGCAGAGGAATGGAAACAAGAATCACAGTAACTTCCCTGTGTCATGTTGGTAGCCTGAGTGTATTGAGCCGATAGCATTTGGCATCACTTATGCTTGCAGAACCATGTGTGGTACAATGCTGCCCATCCTTGTTCTGGGGGAACCACATCTCACCAGGCTTGTTGAGATAGAAAGACCCTTCCTAGTAAATCAGCTCTGTTGTACCCATGGGACACACTGCTTTACAGCAGCAGAGAATATGGCAAGTGAAATGAATTCCGAAAAAATGTGAAATATTCGTTTTGGTGCCAAGGATGAGAAGGAATTGTTGGGATGAATCCAGAACCAAGGTATGTCTAGGGATGGAAATGATTCCATGGAAAGAGAGGAGACTGAACAGTGAAATTTATTACACTGGGATATAGCCTCCCAGAGGGAGGGGTTGAAGACACATTGCTGGAATTGCTTATTACCAGGTTGTACAAAACATTGGAGGATATAGAGAGGATATATAGTCACAGATTTTTAAGGCTAGAAAGAGACGTGATCACTTTGCCAAACCTCCTTCATGACTCATAACAGGGAATTTGCCTAAATGTATTCCTGTTACAAGTCAAATAGCTGTTGTACCCAAATACATATCAGTTAGGAAAACACCCAACCTTGATTTAAAAGAAACTTCAATTTATAGATAATCTATTGCTATGATAAGCTGTTCTCATGATTATTTATACACCCTATTAAAAACGTGGTCCATGTTTCTCATCTCAGTTTTTCTAGCTTTGGCTTCAAACATGGAATATCTGCTAAACTGAAGTACCTTCTGTGGCATTTTTGTCTGTATGTATTTTTACTCCCTTTGATGTGTATCTCAGATGCTTCTAACACCAGGTTCAACTGTGCTTTAGCCAATCTCCCTCTCTCTTCTCAAGTAGCTCTTGGAAATACTTATCTTCTGCCAACTCTTCCAATGCCAATACTTCAAAATAAGTACATTTTTTTTAAGAAAGAGGCTTGACTTTGCTCCCTTATTGATGTACAAATGCACTGTGAGGTCTGAAATGTGCACTTCCTGCTTTTGATTTATCCTGTGTGCCAAGATGCTTGGATAGGGTACTGTAGCTTTGGCATCAGTATTTTTATAGTTGCCCAACTCAAGCACACAGTCAGCACTTAAGAGAAAGCAATAACAGAACTGGGAATGGTCTTGCTTTGTCAACATGTGAAGAGCAAAGAAAAGTACGTCGATGAGTTACTAGAACAAGGGCAGTGCTCTGAAATGGTGGTACCACACCATCGTTCTGCCTGGGCTCGATGCCTTCACTCCTAAGGGGAGCATGTGCATAGAAATCACTGAATTTCCGCACAAGTCCAAGAATTTAAGGTTTTCTCTAGATGAGATCCTCATCATATGATAAGCCAAATTCTGATGCAGGAGAGTTACAAACTCTGGCTTTCCTGGATGTTAATCCCAGCCCTGAATTTATATTAAGAGGCTTTCTACCTGCCTACTCAACCTCATGGGTGAAAGACCTGAATCTTACCCCTGATTTTTTAGGTGAGAAACTAGAGAAGTTTGGGAAGTCATTTAAGCACAAAGCTGTGCTTGGGGTGCTTTGCAATCCCCATTTCTAGACCACTGTTCCCTGCCTTCTCTTTTCCTGATCTGTGCTGCTTTTGATTTACGTGTGTAGAAGAGAAACCTAAACTTGGTGGGGGCCTTTAAGTAATGCTGCTGTACCTTACTAAAACTGTAGTTAACCTGGTGTGCTGGTTTGAAAGTAAACCAGCAGGAGAAATGAACCCCACTCAATTACCTTAAGAGAGATTTCAGATTGGAGTTACAATTCAATAGAAAGATTACAATAAATTCAATGATACACAGAAAACTGGCTTAAACCCACAAAGTCAGAGTACAACTTGGCATCCTGTTGGTCAGGGTGATGGTCACAGTCCTATCAAGTGGTGGTTACAGACTTGTTGAAGTGATGGTTGCAATCAAAAGCGGTGGTCCTGTGGAAGTTCTGGTCCTTCTCTGGATCCGTCGAGTGGTGATGTCCCAAGTCCCCAAACCCCAAGATTATATAGGGTCGGGTTCAGGTGGGAATGCTCAGTACCTCCCCCAGGGTGGGGAGTTTCACAATGGAATGATGTAATACTGTGAGTCATTGCAGTTGCCTATTCTGCTGATGCCATTGAGTCCATTATGGCCCATTAGCAGAGATGACCGCCTCAGGATGGATGCCACTGTGCTGGTGCTTCCCCTGAGGGAGTTATCACAGCTGAGTCATTGGTGTGAAGAAAAGGAAACACTACCCTACTTTGAAGGGTTTGCCTCTTCTCCCTTATCTCATTTAACATCCATCTTATAGCTTGAGGTGTCAGGTGTGCACTGGGCAACTACTGCAAACGATCCATCATTGACAGTTCATCAGAACTGACAAAGGGGAGTAGAATACAGAGATTGGTTGCACCCACATAGTGCTAAACTGGCAGTCTTCTCCTGTAACCAGGACACCTGGTGCTGTTGTTGTGAAAATGATTGAGAAAGTTTTGAAAGTATAAAATCAAGGGACAATTCAATCTTGGTTTCAGCTCCCAAATGGATTTCTGCTGGAGATTCACACTTAATAAAACAGAGGCTTGCATTTTTTCGATACATAAATACCAGTAGTGGGGGACTGTGGCATTTAGAAGAGACAATCGCTCCACCAGAAAACTCACCTCATCCAAATGATGCTGTCCAGTTGAGTCTCTTTTATGATCTGAGAAATTACTGTTTTTATAGCACATTAAATAAAACCTGCTGTTGAGCTGGAGGTTTATTGGTAAAGGTGATTTTGCCATAGCTGAGGAGGGAGGGGAGGAAGGAGAGATGAGGGATTGTCCTGGTTTCAGATGGGGTAGAGTTATTTTCTCAGTAGCTGTTACAGTGCTGTGTTTTGGATTTGGAATGAGAACGGTGTTGATAA
Source organism: Promerops cafer (assembly GCA_013398275.1). Lineage (NCBI taxonomy): Eukaryota > Metazoa > Chordata > Aves > Passeriformes > Nectariniidae > Promerops > Promerops cafer. Next base: position 4,419 of record VZSE01007695.1, on the reverse strand, counting down.
CGCACTGATGTTTTGGGTTTTTTCAAAAGTCATGTTTATCCTAAGTGCAGGACTTTATTTCCTTGTCTCCTGCTCTGCCCATGAGGAGGTAGGCAAAAGAAACTGGGACGGAGCATAGCTGGGACAGGTGACCTGAACTGACCAAAGGGATATTCCACACCTTAGAACATCATGTCCAGCATATAAACTGGGTAGAGTTACCCAGAAGGGAGGCAGATCTGGGTTCAAGGAAGAGGGGTCTGGAATCAGACAGCAGGTGGTCAGCAATTACACTGTGCATCACTTGTTTTTCCCGTTTTAATAAAAATCAAGGTACGCTTTGATGGTGCAGCTTTTCACATCAATTTTTAAGCCATGAACTATAACATTTCAGTCTCTGACATTCCACCCTGAGGCTTAAACATAGTAGTAATTGACTTTTCCTTCAGTTTACAGGTTATCCACAGGGGTGATACATATACAGTGGTTAGTAGGAGAAAAGACAGAAGAAGCAGAAGTAATAATGCAAGTAATCATATAGTGTACAATAGCTATCTTAATTATAAAAATTGTAAATCTAATTGCAGTCATCAATTTAATCCTTATTACTAAGTGCTCCCACCCTGTGAATCCCAATAATCAGTGTTCTTTAATGGGTAGTGGGTAGAAGGGATTCCACAATAGTGTATGTCTTGAACATTGGCTTAATATGTTTTGAAATTTGCCATAGAATTACACAGCAGGTCTTAATTTTTAAATCCTATGGGGGATATCCTCAGTAGATACACGTGTTGACATGTGTCAATCAATCGAATTTCAAGAGGATTCTCAGCTCCCATAGTACAATTGATTAACTTTGCACACAGGGACAGATGTGAATGAGTTTGTTGTGGATATGTTTACATACTTCAAAGGCTTTAAAATAGGTTTTTCTCTCGACCACATCCACATTTAGTTGGAAGAATTTTATAGGTAATATTCTTGTTCCACTGGATAATTCTACACATCCTGAAAGATTAATTTTTACCATACAAAATTCACATACAAAACCATTTTCCTACAAAAGGTTCTCATTCAAACATATCTTTACATCAGGGCTATGTTGTATTTTCCAGGGACTAGATTATAGCACTGTTGTAATTTAATCTTGACAGAAAACAGAAACTGTGGCTTTATTATTGGTGGGATTAAAATAAAAATAATTCCCTTTCAAATTTAGTTGTATTATCCCAAGTAACTTTTTTCTTTTGAATTTTAGTGGGCAAGTTGCCTTCATCACATTTTGCACCCATGACTAAGGAGCATGTTTGGTGCAGAATGTGCTAGGGTCACCACACTAATTAACATAATTAAAAGAAGTGACAAAGTTAATATATTTTCCTAGGTCATATGGCAGGAAATTCAATAGCACATCAGAGATGTTCAGGTGGGAATATTTGGTTGGTTTGAGAGTTGGTAGAAGGCTGTTTTGCGTATTATCCATATTCTATTTGCAAATCATGGGTGTCCCACCTGGTTTAGGAAGGGGGGCTCAACCATTTTTCATGTAACATTTTCTTGTGTTCTGTTAGGATTCTTTAGTTCACTAATTATTAACTCTGAAAAAATTGGCCAAATTATAATAATTTTAGAGCCTTCCAAGGCAGAACTGGGAAGGTTAATACATATTTGTATGATTTCACATATGTATAAATTCTTGTACCAACTCCCCGGAAAAAATTGGTTGAGACAAATTATACATCCATGAGACCTTTTGCCGCAACATTTTTTTTCTGTAAAAAGATAAAACAAGCTTGACAAAAAAAATCAAGCTTAACAAGACATAAAATGCTTTTACTAATATTTGCTCTCCCAACAAGTCACAAAAAACCAAATTACAAACATTAACAAACTGACAGTACAAGAAATTATGGTGGCAATTTAAAGTTTCATTGGTCCCCACACAGCTCCATCTCATCTGTTGGGAGGTTCCTATAAAAGAAAAGTGAAAATTCGGCTGACTACAGACCGATTATAAAAAGGAAGGAAAAACCACCACAATCTATCACAAGGGTGATAGGGCCTAGGTGAAAAATGATCATCACATCTAGGTGTAAATCTGCTGGCAGTTCCCCCACTCCAAAATTCATTCTTCTGATCTTCAGTGCAGGGATTGACATTCCTAGAAAAAGAAAAAAAAGCCCGCAAACTTCCCAGGCAAAATATGCCTGAATGAATCAAGTTGTTAAACTACATCAACTTGATATTTTTTAGGTGGAGTTTTAACTTTATTAAGTGATTGCTGCACTGCTCGTGTTACTTCCCGCAGCTTTTCAGTGGGGTCTCCTCCGATTAATTTCATGTTCTGTGGAAGGAGTGAGACTACTTGTAAAAGTTTGGCAAATGCTGCAGCCTGTGAAATAAGGAATGCTTTAGCAACTTGATCTGGGTTTCTTTTAAGGTTTTTAGCAGGCTTTTGCTTTGTGCCCTGGACCCATCAATTAACTTTATCAGTTTCGAAGATAACATTTGCTCCTTTTACTCCATTAAGTTTCACTTTGCCATCTGCCCAGCTTCTCAGCATCCCCCTGCACTGATATTGACTGGATTTCAATTTCACCTGGTTTATGGCCAGATTTTAATATTTCAGTAGCCATACTTGGCACTGTTTTAGTAGCAGTTTGCTGACTCTCGCCAGTTTTAATTAAGGGTCGACTTAATTGCTACTTCTTTGTTATCAGATTTCAGTGTAAACAGCTCTTTATCAGAACAGTTTTGTTTACATTGTCTCAACTACTCCGCTGAACACAGCAAAAGGTCTGAGTTACAAGACCACATTTCAGAGACTGTTAGAGGTTCTACATTCCACAGTTCTTCCCATAAAATTCTTGCTCATTTGCATTCCAAAACTCTGTGTGAAGCCTTTGGACATGATCAAGTTCCCAAGCAAGCAACGCCTCTGCCTGAAGCCTTTTTCAACTCTTGCCCCTGCCAGCAGGGTAGAGATTTGAGCAACAATCACTTGGATATTACACCAAATATTTTGTGCCAGTCCATTGAATTAAAGGAGAGAACCAAAAGGTTTAAACTTCAACAACTTAGGAGCTGTTGAAGTAACATCCCTAATAACGAGACTTGCCTGTATCGGGGACAAGCGGTCATTTATTTGCCAAGGATGTCCAATGAAACAAAGACTTACAGGGGATTTGTAGTGGTTTCATGTTCGCCAATTTTCCAATTTAAGTTTTCCCAGCCAATGCACCATTTCAGTAGTAGTTTACTCCTTGCATGCTGTGAGATATGATTAGGAGAAAGGACAAAGCAGGTCCCAAAACTTAAAGGTAACAAAAACTTTATTAACTAATACTAAAAAAGAGGAAAGAAAAAAACAAGAATCAAAATGAAACCATCAAAACACTCCTCCTCCCCCCATCCACTGTTCACTTTCTCACTGACAAACACAAAGAGACAAAACTTGAGATTTTCAGTCAGTTACCACCCCTGGAATAATCATTTTCTCAGTTCACCAAGGGAAAAGAGACTCTCTTTCAGGCATGGAGATTTCCTTCCCACAAGAAATACAGTCCTCTTGTGGTCTTCATGTCACCACAGGCCCCCTGCCCGGACAGAATCTGCCATCGTGACATCCTTCCCATCTCATGCAGCTTTCCCCACAGCCACAACCGATGGGCCATGGCCCTTAGGGTATCATTTTAAAGACATGCAATTCTAACATAAAACCAAGGTTCTTGCATCCAGTTCCTGGGAA
>VZSE01007694.1:46678-118489 GCA_013398275.1 Promerops cafer | reverse complement strand
GGACCTTAAAGCTCATCTCCTTCGAGTTTACACGTTCTGGGAATTCTTTAGCTTAGTTCGACTCTTGACCTCATCTTAGAGTACGTGCCACAATGTAGACGTGATTTTGAGACTCTTGTATTTTATTTCCTCACAAGACTCCCTGGTCTGTGGTTTGACAGTTACTGATCTCTGAAGAGTTAGTGGTAGATTCCTCTTTGCTCTTTTGGTGTTATTTGCCTGGTTCTTTTCAGTGTTATCTCATCATACAGACGTTTTAGCTATTTTTACAAGTACTCTCAATCAATATGAGCTATTTCACTATTGTCAGTTAGTTACAAAAACAAAGGCATTAGTTATTATTTCACAACTACAATTACCACTGCAAAAGTTAATGTTATATTACACAGCACATAGCCTCTATTTTAATATTTTGCGATAGCCTGAACTATAAAATATATTTATCACACTAAAATATAGAATCTATACAGCAATTAGGGTATTAACTATAAAAGGCTGACAAATTATACTATATTAAAAGCAGTTAAAAGGAGATTACAAACTGTACTATATCAAAATAATTTGTTAGAAACCAATATATAATAGTGAAATCCAACAGCTGCATTTATAACACTTAGGATCACCCTGTTATATCAGAAAGACACTTTTATAGTAGATCACAGAATCCCAGAATGGTTTGGGTTGGAAGGGACTTCAAAGCTCATCCTGTTCCACCCCTGCCATGGCAGGGACACCTTCACTATCCCCAAGGTTGCCCCAAGCCCTGTCCAACCTGGCCTTCAAATAAATACACAGCAGAGCAAAGCGGGAGCCCTGTGATGCAGGCACAGCTGTGAGTGCTGGGAACTCCAGTGTGGCTGGAGTACTTGGGGAGACTCAGGAAAACTCGCTTGAGAGAGCTCAGAAGGAGGTTTTGTAGTCCAGCTCTCCAGTTCAAAGCACTGTGCGCTGGGAGTTCAAACCAGAGCACTCAAGATACAGTTTAGCTGTGTAGAAGTGAGAGGTTTCAAGGAAAAATAAAGGTCTCCTTCATTGCAGAAGGAATTAATAAGCCTGAGTGGATGTGCCCACATGTCTCAGAGCTCCCCAAACTCTGGGCAATACAGTCTCATGAAATCCAGCTGCTTGTGATGAGAAGCACCAGCTGCTGCTCTGGGAAGGGATGGAAACTGATGTCAACAGAATATTTGAAAATAGTCAAAATGTTTTAGCAGTAAGAGCTCCAGAAACTTAAATTGTAAAAAATAACAGAATATTTTTTCCTGTTGTGGGAATACAGTTGGGTCTGACTGTCACATGGCACAAGAGGGGTCATTGGTTTGAGGACAACTGTGCTGCTCCTGTAGCTGTTGGGTGCTTTCCTATTTCTGATCAGCTTTAGCACCCAAAGGATTCCAAGCTCACTGAGACTGGGCAGAAGCAAGACTGAAGCACTTGTGTAATAGGCAAATCTAAGATCCGATTTCCAGTCTTTAAACACTTTGTCCTCAAATACAGCGCTGAGCCCTCGGCAAGCAGATGGTTTGACCTTCCTCCAGTCTCACTTGTCGGAGCGGGTTGGGCTGCGCGTGGCTGAGTGTTTGTCTGGGAGCGGAGTGGGGTGGCCGTGCCATCTGGCAAGTGGCTCTGGACGCGCTGGGTCCAACTGTCAGCTTTGGGAATGGATCCGACATCGACACAAGCAGATCCCTGGCAGCACCTGTGGGATTCAGAGCCCGAGCATTGAAAAGCAGCTCTTGGAAGGAAAAAGGCTCAGTGTGGTGGTGTCGTGCTGTTGGATACAATCATAATCCAGAGTAAAAGCTGTGTTCAAGGAGCAATCCTGCAATGGCTGTGTCAAGTGACTGGAGCAGACCAAATGGAGTTTGTTTTCCTTCTGTCCCTGGCATTGAGGAACCAGGGGGCTGCGCAGCCGGTGCTTTGTACCGTGTCATTCTGCCCGAGTCAAGGAACTGATGGGAACAGTCACAATCTGTGTGAGAGCATCACATGCCTGGGCAAGATGAAGGAGACCCCAGGGAGCCCTTGGCATCTGTCACTGGCACTTTGGAGGAGAGCACAGAATGCTGTGTGGGGTTTGACCTGGGGGGCTTTTGTAGCCAAGGTGTGTGGGTGAATCTGCTGGTCCCTAACAGGGCTGGGGGTTTTTGAGTCACAGCCCCTGTTGTGCCTCAGTTCTGCTGCTTTAGGGGGGCAGTACTGCAAGTTTTAGGCAAAGGGAATTGCAGCTATGGATTTATGGAGGGACCTGGCTGGCTGGACTGTGTGTTGGTCCAAGCTGTCCTGCCTTCCCTGGACCAGGAGATGACTTGTTGATCAGATGGCAGGGTTCAGATGGAGGGGTTGTGCTTGGAGGGCAACGTGCACAGCAAGGCACAACTTCCCCTTCTGTCTCTGCTGTGTCTCAGTGTCTGCATGAGTCACATCTCATCTGTCCCTCTGTGGAGCCAAGAGGGGAGATACGGGATTGAAATAGAAATTTGGGCAGTGCTGGTACAGCCCACGCCGGCATCAAATGTGGATCAGAGCCAAAGGTTCCTGCTCCTCCTGGACAAATAACTGTTGTCTTTGGTGAGCAGGAACATTTTGAGCCTCAGGCTGCTTACTGCATCCCTGTCCTTTCCCAGCCTTGTCCCCTGGGACAAACCACCAAGTCCCCATGTCCCATGGAGGTAATTCCCAAAATAAGGTCGGGAAAAGGGGAGGGAGGGATGAGCCCTGCAACGCGCTGGCCTGTGCACCTGAGGAGCTGTTGGTAGGAAGAGTCTGTGGAGACTCTCAGCCTTTTAGAATCCATAGATTGTTTATTCCCACAGGATCCTGGGGAAGTGCTGGGCTGGGTGGAGAGAACGAGAGCTTTGTCTCTGCCAAGGCCAGTAGTGCAAGGGGGGATCTGCTCAGGGTTTCAAAATGGTGATTGCAGCTCACACAGGCTTGAGCCCAGTGTGGGTTGTTGCTGAAGTGGGAGCAATGCACGTCTTTGGGAGAGGTGATGGTCCTTAAAGCCCTTGTTCACACTCAGGAAATCCTTAGTGATGTGAGCTGGGGACAGTCACCATCTCTTCACGTCTATGTCTGGGAAATGAGGGACGTGGCTCAGCAGAGTTGTGGATTTCTGCAGAGCTGTAGCCATGGATTTCTGCAGAGCTTCACAAGAGGGCAGAAAACAGCTGCAGAAGACCGAGAGGCTCTGGGAGCCTGACAGTGACTTTCTGATGGAAAATTCTTAGGGAAGCTTGGGTCTGCTCGGAGGCAGGAGCATATTGCGGATTTGCCAGCAGGGCTGGCATAAACATGGAGCACAGAGCAAAGCCAAGAGCAGCGTCCCTGCCGAGAGCACCCTGTGTGAGCAGCTCTGCATTTTGTATGAGCAGTCACAGCCTTCCCCATCCCTCTGTCTCCTGGGGATGGCAAAGGGGATTTATTCCAGATACAAGTGTGGGGAGAGCAGGAAGGAGAAATGAAGCTATGGGATGGTGTTTACTCAGGGTTGTGGGAGGTTTGAGGAGGGGTGGTTGGATGTGGTTATTCCCTTGCTCAGCTGAAGTTCAGCCCCTCTTGTCTCAAAGACGCTTCTCCTCCTGTTTCGCAAACAGGAATTGGGGTTTACCGCTGGAAATTGGTGTGCTGGAGGGAGAAGGGAGCTCTCCCTGGGGCAGACAAACCACTGGCCGTGCATGGTGGTGTCCAGGAACACCCATCACCCTGAGTGTGCCTTGCTTAGACCCGGCCTAGGGAAAACCCTGCCATGGCCACATCAAAGTGAGTTTGCCAGCTCCAAGGAATCTGTAAGAGGCATTTGTATGTGTGAAATTAAAGTCATCACCCATGCGAACAGGCACTTAACCCCCGCTTCCCCAGCTCCAGTACCCAGGGGCTTTGTAGACATGCCATGTGTCTGGCACCACAGGCAGGAGCAGCCAGCAGGCCCAGCTTGTCCTTTTCCACAGCTGAGCCCCAGGCAGCCCTTCTCCCAGCGTGGAGAGTCAAGTGAGTGTCTTTGTATCTTGACAAGGAGAAGGAAGCTGGAAGTGCTGATTTCCCCCTTTTCCTAACAAGCTCTTTGAATCCTGGGCTCTGACTACTAAGTACCAGGTTTCTCCAGGGCTGGAATAGGTGTTTTCCTTTTCCCCCATTTCTAACAGAGGGAGGACAGCCTCGGGCTCTGTATATTTTTTCTCTCCTCCATTGATTTGTCTGTAGGAGCAGAGCCCAGGAGTCCTGACTCGCATCCTCCCTGCCGCCTGCAACCCCCAGACAACACGCAGCCCCTCGCTGTGGGACCAGATGGAGAACCACAGAGCAGATGGATGCCTGATGGGAGCTTATGGTGTAACCCCGCAGGACCCCCCGGAATGCTCCAGGTTGCAAACCAGCACAACAGAGAGCAGGGCAAGGATGGATCCAACACATCAAGAATTAATCTTACACCACCTAAGTGCTGGGAAAAGCCTGGGGAAACACAGCAGCTGTTTAGACTCAGACTTGAACTAAACATCCTGCAAAGCAAAGTCTTGCCTCTTAAAAACCCTCGTCTGTGAGGTGGAATTTTCCTGGGATGTCCTGGCAGCCAGACTGACTCCCAGGGAGGTGCAGAGCCCGTGGCACCTGGGCCACCAGTCTTCCCTCCTGGGGACTCTGGCCTGGAGGTGGGACTTGCTCATGTGGATCTGCTTTAGGAAATCGGTGCCAAAGTCTTTCAGATAATTTACAAACCAGTTTCACTTTTCATTATTTAAAAGGAACTAAAAATAAATCTTTAGTTGTAAAGCAAAATAAAGACACTGCCATCTTTCATTGCAGTTATTATACAGTAGCTGGCATTCTTTAGACAAAGCTTAAAATAACCATGAACATACCAGTGAAAATAAATGGGTGAGTCATGTTTGTTAACGCGGGGTTAGAAGTATTGCTCTTGGCTCTCCTCCTGAGTAGCATCGCCTGCTCTTTCAAGCAAATACAAGGTTTTGGCTGGGCTGGTGAAAGAAAATTCGTGGTCCATCAATTCTAGGTCATCCTGAGAGGGACCTGTGTAAGGTGATTTTAAACCAGGGGTTATTTTTTGTTGATTTGTCAGTCTCTGGCACTGTGGTGTTGTGAATATTGTGTACTCTGAACTGATGGTGGGAATTAGATTTCTACTTCACTCTTTTGCTGTGTAAGCCTGGTTTTGAGGGGTTGAATGCCAGAATGGTTTGGGTTGGAAAGGACCTTAAGACTCATCCAGTTTCCCCCCCCCTGCCATAAGCAGGGACACCTTCCACTATCCCAGGGTGCTCCAAGCCCCGTCCAACCTGGCCTTGAACACTTTGAGGGATAAGGCAGCCACAGCTTCTCTGGGCACCTGTGCCAGGGCCTCACCACCCTCTGAATAAAGAATTTCTTTGTAATATCTAATCTAACCCTGCCCTCTCAGTTTAAAACAGTTGTCCCTTGTCCTGTCACTATCTGCCCATATAAAAATTCTCTCTCTCTCTCCTTTTTGTAAGCCCTCAAGGTTCTGGAAGGCTGCAATGAGATATCCCCAAAGCCATCTTTTCTCCATGCTGAACAAAAAACAGGGATATTCACTCAAATATTCATCTCCAGAGGTGCTGTGTACTGGGCTGGCTCCTGCATTTCTCTGCTCCCCTTTTATGACTCTCCTCCCTGGGGCTGGAGTGGAGACAGGAGGAGGGTGGTACCAGCATGGCATTTCCAGAAGTTGCTCATGGGCTTCAGGCTGTGTGTGGTCCATCATCTGCTTTTTGACAACAAAGACCCCAGATTTCCTCTTTGGAAGAAACTGGTGCTGGCATTTTGCTCTCTGCCTCTTGCCTGCAGCTGGGCACAGAGAAGAGCCAGCAAGATGTCGTTAAAATCCCATCTCAACCACTTTGGGGCTGCTGGAGAGGATGGAGCAGCAATGAGAGGGGAGAGCAGTGGCCCTGGTGATGTGCTGGTGGGCATGGCCAGCCAGCTGGATCTCTGTCAAAGTGCACTCACTCCCTGTGGCCAAAGCAGAGGGAGTTTGGGACAGCAGGACAGGACGGACGCTGCAGTTGTCCCTGAGCGTTGCTGTCATGGAGGTTTTGGGGTGCTTTGAGGAGTCATCAGTGGCCCTGTGTGGAGCAGCTGAATCTCCAGGGCTTAATGCCTTGACAGCCCAGCTCTGCTGAGTGTGGCTCTGGCAGGAGTTACCTTCCCAGCTGCCTGGAGGTGGCTGTCCCAGCAGGAGGGATGGCTCAGTGCTCACACGTGTCTGCGCCCCTGCCGGGGCTCGCAGCCGGGCCCGGCAGCGCGAGCTGGGATGACAGGGATGGGAGCCAGGCGGTGACATGCAGCCTTCAGGAGGCGAGAGACGGCAGTGACAGCTGGCCTTTTGTGACAAGACAGGTCCAGACAGTCAGAAAGGACTCTGGGAAAGACGGGGGAGCTCATGTGGAAGATGCAGAGCAAGGATTCAAGCAAGCAACTGGACAAAGGCCTTTCTGAAGGACCTGTAGTGAATTGTGGAGTCTCAGCTGAATTGGAGACAGAATCATGGAATCCTATAATCCCAGAATGGTTTGGGTTGGAAGGAACCTTAAAGATCATCCAATTCCAGCCCCTAACTGGGTAGGGACACCTTCCACTAGACCAGGTTGCTCCAACCTGGCCTTGGACACTTCCAGGGGTGGGACAGCCACAGTTTTTCTGTAAGACCAGTGCCAGGGCCTTACCACCCTTACAGGGAAGAATTTCTTCCTAACATCTAATCTAGATCTACTTTCTTTCAGTTTGAAACCTTTCCCTCTTGGTCTGTCATTATATGTCCATGTAAAATGTTTCTCTCCATCTTTCTTGAAGACTCCCTACAAGAAAACAGCCCTGTAATCCACATTGTCCATCTGCATTCAGGTCTGGTGCCCTGGGTCCCTCTCTGGGAAGGTCTCAAGTGGTGCAAGGTGGATCTTAGCTCTGCCTTGGGGTGATTTGCACCTGGACTTCAGTATCCTCCTCCTCCTCTAATCATCCACCCCATGGATAGCAAAATGGGAAATATGAAGTACATGTTACCCCCCCATAATCTTTGTATTTTCTGGTGTCAGCTTCCTTCTGCAGGGGATTTCCGTGTCTTCCTCTTTTCATAAGAGGAATTCTTTAAATATCCTAGTCCAAATATAGGCCAGCAAGAGGGATTGCTTATATTTCTAATTAAGGAAAAACCCCAACCCACCAGGGCTGGGTTGCACTGCCTGGTACAGCATGATTGTATCTCTAGTGTGATGCTCTTTCTTACTTATTGTGTCTCTAGATCCTTGGCTCACGTTTTTCAGGGCAGACACAAGCTGGGAACTCCCACCTTGGGAGGAAAATCAGGAAAAAAAATGACTGAAAAATAATCTGTGAGTGCTGGTGCGTGTAACTGACAGAAAGCATTAGCACTGAGTTCCTCAGACAGAGCTTGGCTTCATTAGACAAGTTAGTAGTGATGCATATTAATTGAGGAGGAACAGATTTTTGTTATTTATGAGGGAGAAAAATGCACTTTCCTATGAATATTTAATGAAGCATCCCCTTCCCCCCTGTTCAATTTTTCCTGCTTGTTTCAGCCAAGTTCAAATGGGTTTCTGGGCAGAAGGAGCCAAACTCACTGCTGTGCCATCTGAAAAAACAGCCCTGGCTTGTGACCTCCCCTGTCTCAGGGGCTTCACACTTCCCTCAGTGGCTCTTAATTCTTTGATTTTTATTACTGTCATTGTGCAAAGTGTCAGAACTCCCAGTCTGGTGTGAGAATTCCCCCATCCTGCTCCTGATGCTGCCTCTGCATGGTGCTCAGGCACTGTGAGACTGTCAAAAATCTCTTTTTTCCTGCAGAGACTGAAAATCACAGTTTGAAATTCCATTCCCAGCCTGAGTTTCTGTATCAGTTGGAGCAGGATTGTGCCATTAAGGCCAACAAAAAAGTGGGTCGAGATGCCTTCTACAAGAAGAGGTTCAGCTGGCACTGGGTGAGCCCCAGATCTGCTGCTCTTTTCAATGCCAGGAGAGATTGGAAACCAGCACTCCCTAAAAAATTTTTAGTAGAAATGCCTCAAGAAACGATTCTTCTCTTCCTTCCTCCAGACTTTGATTTTTATCCCTTTGGATTTCTGGTGGTGGGTGGAGGAAGCCGCAAGAAATGTCAGGGCAACCCCGCTTGGCTGGAGGCACATCTGGGCATTTTGGGATGACAGTGGCCTTTTCTAAGATCCCCTGGCAAAGCAGAGGCGGAGGGGAGCTCCTCGCTTTCCTTCAGGCCCTGGCAGCCTGGCCTCTGCCACCTGACATCCGCAGCAGCCTGGCACTCGGCGGGCATCGGGCTGCTGGGTGCTGATCCAAGCGGAATCAGACCCTCGGCCAGCGGGATGGCAGCTCCTTCCTCTGTTTTCCTTTGGCTCCCAAACAAAAGAGAAGAAGCCAGAGGCTGCTGGCAGTCCCAGCCATCAGGGCTGTTCTCCTGCTTCAGTGACAATGTGTTAATTGCCTGCCTGGCCAGTGGCTCTGCTGGCTGGCTGCTGCTGGGGCCTGCTGGGGTTCTTTTGTTCTTCTTCCTCTTGGAAATAAAAAATGAATATCTGCAAAGAGCCCGGTGTTTTCCCCCATCCCTCCCAGTGAGAAATGTGGTGTATCAGATTTGTACCCAGAGACCAGGAGAACAACTCAGCCCCCTTCACTCCTTCTCTGTGCAGCTTAGGGGAGCAGAGGACACAAATTCCCTTTTTGCCAGCACTGAGGATGGATGCTGCTTCCTCCTAGGATCCTCATCTCTCCTTGCTTAACCCCGCAGAACAAACGGGCTGGCACCTCGCTGGGAGCAGAGTCTTGCAGAAGAGGAATGTGGACTGTGCCAGGTATCACTTGCTGCACTGAGCAGCACTGGGCAGCAGTGAGGAGCACTGAGGAGCACTGAGGAGCACTGAGCAGCAAGGAGGAGCACTGAGGAGCACTGAGGAGCACTGAGCAGCAATGAGGAGCACTGAGCAGCACTGAGTAGCACTGAGCAGGAGGAAATGAGCTCCATGATTGCATCCCCCGTGCTGATGCAATGGCCCAGAGCTGGAGCTGGAGCTGTCTCGCCAGCCCTGCCAAGCAGGGCCGGCCCTGTGCTCCTGCCTTGGGTGACTGTCACACACAGCAGGCAAGGTTATTATGGGTGACAGCCTTGTCACCCCTCAGAGAAATCACACACCAGCGCAGTATTGGTTGCACTTAAATTCACTGAAACTATAAATGACCCATCTCTCTATTTAGGGTGGGGTGTTTTAATACGGAGAATGGTGTTGCTGTTCAAAATCCTGCCTTGGGAGAGCCTCCTGGCTCCCGAAGCCAGTGGTATCCAGCAGTTTCTCCTCACCTCGGCTGGCAGCATATTTTCCTGCTGCCCTGGAGCCACGGTGAGGCTGGTGGGTGGCTGTGCTCAGCGCTGTGTGGAGGTGGCAGAGCCCTGCTTTGCCCGCAGGCAGCTCTGATGAGGTTTGGCAGCCCAGAACAGCAGCCTCGACTCCTTGCCAAACATTTCTCTTTCTGCTTCACGTGGTTTGGCTGGATTGTAACCCCAGAGGTGGGGGCAGACTGAGAACGCTTTCAGAGACGGGAGCATGTGGGGACAGTCTGGGTGTCTCTTCACTCCCATTTCTCATTTGTGGCTGCACTAAGGTTTAATTTGGCCCTCCAGAGAGGAATTTCCTTCCCCTGTCCCCCTTCCCAAGTGGTGCAGATGATTGTTATTTACTCCTGACATGGGGTTTGGGGTCAGATTCCCATAAAGTGTGGCAGTTCCTGAAATCTAGGGGGAATAATGATGCTCCTGGTCTGACCTCAGAGCTTCTCTGTTGCAATTTCTTCCTGATTTGCAAACTCAGACACTGTCTGAGGCACAGGAGGACTGTGAGGTAGAAGGCTGAGATCACACCCAAAGCCCACAGAAACCATAAGCTCTTTTCTTGCAGACTCTGGTCAGGCAATATGTTTTTGACCCATTTATAGCCAAGTCTAACAGTGAAAACCACCCACCAGGAAGTGGAGGTTGGGCCCCAGCCCAAGGGTGTTGAAATTCATCTCCATTAAGGATGGAGAAACTTTCTGGAAGAATCTCACTCACTGCACCCACCCCAAGTAGATGAGGTGCTTTTCCAGGTAGTTCTTACCTGCAGGGACCCTGTAGACTTCTGTAGGGAGCACTTGTGTAGCTGTTACTAAAAGGTTGACAAATGTGAGTATGTAACAGGATGGAAGCCCTCAGTTCCTAGACTTGGATGGGTCTGGATGCTGGACCATGAATTTTAGGATAAATCCTATATATTCATCCTGGAGAAGAAAAGGCTTTGGGGTGAGCTAATGGTGGCCTTTCAGTACCTGAAGGGAACAAGAAACATGGAGACAGACTATTTACAGGTGCCTGGAGTGACAGGACAAGGGGGAATTGCTTCAAACTGACAGTGAGTAGGGTCAGATTGGATATTAGGAAAAAATTCTTCCCTGTGAGGATGGTGAGGCCCTGGCACAGGTTGCCCAGAGAAGCTGTGGCTGCCCCCATCCCTGGAAGTGTTCAAGACCAGGTTGGATGGGGCTTGGAGCCACCTGGGATAGTGGAAGGTGTCCCTGCCCATGTCAGGGGGTGAGACTGGATGATCTTTAAGTCCCTTCCAACTCAAACCATTCCATGATTCCATGACACTTGTTGCACCAGGGCTTCCACCAGCCTTCCTGGAGCTGACCATAAGTGGTGAGAGTGGCTGTGCAGGATGTGGCTCCATTCCACACCCCACTGGAGTGATCTTCTCCCGTGCCTCTTGATGTGTGACAACGAAGTCCCCAGCAGGAGGAGATGCATTACGGTGTCAAAGCTTAAATGCCAACCTGCTTGGTGCTCCCGGACTGGTCAGCACTGGCTGCGGGACACGGACAGCCCTCCTCCCTCCACGTCCTGTGAGCGTGCACTGGGAAGGGTTTCATGTGGCAAATAGAGCAGAAGGAATTGAGCAGAGCATGTGCTCCTTCTAAAGATAGCACGCTGGGGTTTGCATCAGGGATCCTGCCATGCTCGGCATCCACAGCAGCTCCATCGCCCTCCCTTCGCGACAGGTCCCCCGGCGCGCTGGAAGGACGCCAGACCCGGAGTTCCTGGGACTTCCCTGTCCTGCTGCAGTGGACTAGAAAACGTACACACAGAGCGTGAAAAGGGGGTGGCTCGGGTGCTCCCGGTGCTCCAGGTGTGGTTTGGGGCTCTGCAGATGCTGCTGTGAGGTGGGGTAAGGCTGTACAGCCGTACCTGAGCCCAGCTGTGTCCCCCGCGTGACACGGAGCCTCTGCCAGCAGGGAGCAGCAGCCCAGCCCTGTTTTATGGCCTTGACGTTGGCTGGTGGCTCCACATGTCACTTACATCACCTCCAAGGCTACCAGAGTACGTCCCCAAGGTGCTCTTACAGGAATTGTGTGATTTCCTGTTTTCTCTCTCCACCCTGGGTGTTGGTGTCAGGCTGGGATTCCCCACACGCAGGGAACCCCGCGGAGGCTCCGGCTCCAGGCGCTGCTGGGCTGCGGGAGCAGATGTAGGATCTGGGCCCAGGATTTCTACGGGATTGTTCAGCACAGTAAATCTGACCGTGCTTGCTCGCCTGAAGGTCCTCCATCTGGCACCCTCAGCCTGAGCTCACCAGGCTGTTGCTGCTCAGAAGGGACGTGGAGAAGGGGATGGGAGCTGGGAGAAGTGTTTCTGCTCAAAGTAAATCTCAAACCGTGCAGGTCTCGGGTTGCTATGTGTAACCCTGCACCTCTGCAGTGACAACAGTGAGTGTCACAGCGTCCCCTGCAGCCACCCAGCACCCTGGTTTGCATTAAGATCTGGAGGGTCTGGGTTTTTTGGTGGATGTAATTGTGATTTGTGGTGTCCTTATGCAAGAATAATACGTAGTCCTCATGAAGAGCTGGCCCTGTGGGAAAGGTGGGAGCCAGGGCCTGATCCCCCTTTTGCAATTAAAAGGAAGAAATCAGCATCTCATATGTAATTCCTGTGCCCCTCTGCCCAGTTCCTGGTATTGCAGGGCATCCCTTCCAAACACCAGCCCCTGCTGTGAAACGGGATGAGGCTGACAGCATCACAGCCATCAAAAACCAGGAAGAGAGCGGAAAAGACACAACAGTGTACCTGGGGAAAAAAATAACCCTGTCAAGTCCCATTAAAGCAAGAGAATCAGCTGCTGCAGGGCTGAGAGGAAAGCACTGTCTGGTGAGGTCTCGTGGGGTTTGACACACGTCCAGCCGTGCCTGCAGAAGGGATTTGTGTTCTCCGTGTTGCTGTGGCAGTGCTGGATGGCGTCAGGCTCCTTCCTGTTTGAGAGCTGCAGCGTTCTGATGGGAGGGAATGTCCCTGGCTGTGGGTTTCCCTGTGGGGGAAGTGCAGGCTGGGATATGGCAGAAAGCAGGAGGTGATGGAGGGGACTGGAGACATCCCTGGGGTATCTGGTGCATTGGAAGAGTTCTTGAATTCCTTCTCACCAGCAGCAGGTGCTGAGCACTGCTGGGTGTCCCCATCCAGGTTCTCCATGTAGGGGTGGGGAAACCCCTTGCTGTATGCCACAGCCTCACCTGAACATATTTCTGGTAGGATTTTGGGTCAGCCTAAGCTAAAACAAAGCCCTCAGACTCTTTTCTCTTTCCCTAGGAGGGTGTCAGGGAGTTGAGCATTAAATCAGAGCCAATGTAAAAGCAGGAACCCTGGAACCTTCCCTCAGCTGCCTCCATCTACCATGAATTCTCCCCTGGGCTCAGTTTTGCGTTTCCATCAATTGCTGGATTTTAGTGTTTACCATTCCTTGCCCTCCCTGTTGGGATCCAAATATCCTCAACTCTGCTTTTTGTCCAGGTTTTTATGCTTGGTTGTTTTCTCAATCCAAACATGGTGCAACAAAACTGCATTTATCAGGGATTAGCTGATCTAATCCCATAAATGTGGTTTTACCTGGCTATCAGGGGCAGGTCAGTGTGCAGGGCTTTCTCCACTGCTGTACTGGGCCAAAGCATTTGTAGATCCCTCCCTGTCAGGAAGACAAGCTTTTCCTTGTTTTTAGGATTATTTTGATGAGGGTTAGGAAAACAGTGGAGATGGCTGCCTGGCCTTTCAGGTTCAATATCCCCTTTTTTCACTTTCCTGTCTCTGGAATCTCAAAAATCACTGCAGGTTTAATGGAGGAATTATTATTAAAAATAAATACAAGCCCACTTAACAGCCTGGCGTCAGCCACCGCTGGGCTCAAGTCCCTGTGGACGGAATTTTGAAGTTTCCTGAAGCAGCACTGAAGGTTTATTGTCTGTTTAGCTTTGCCTCTGTAGCAATAACCCTCCCAAAGGCCAGAGACAAATATCTGCCAGCCAGGAGGAGCTGGGCACAATGTGTCTGTTCATGGCAGGTCGCTCCCCTCCACGATCCGGCTGCACCTCTGGGTGTGGAATTGGGAAGGGTGGGCAGGAAGACAAACTGGAATGGGGGTGGGAGCTGCCACCTCTGAGCTGGGCACCGGGATCTGCTCTGGCCTGGCACGTGGTGCTCTCAGGTGGGCACATGGGAGTGCTGGAAGTCGCTGTCACCAGGCACTGGTGGCACGGAGAGGGGACGGAGGTTGGCTCCTTACTGGGCACTCAAATGTCTCAGGCTGGGGACATCATCAGCTCCCCCATCCCAACCTCTCCTCCACACCATGGGCATGATGGGATGGGAGGGAATGGATGAGATGGGAGAGATGGGAAGGGAAGAGATGGGAAGGGATGGAATAGGATGGGATGGGAAAGGAGAGGATAGAAGAGATAAGAAAGNGTCAGTGGTGACTCAGCTGGAAGATGTGAGCACTGCTCCTGCTGCACAGCTGAGGGCGTGGCTGGAGGAACCATCCCCACCTTCTCCCTGACACTGCCTTCACACTGCTGAGCTTCTGGAGAAACAGAGAAACAGCAGTCTCACAGCAGCACCTTAAAATAGAGGTCACACATCTCTCATCATGTCTCACCTGATGAGAGGGTGTTGGCCCAGCACCGGGAATTGGGAATAGATCCTGCTGCAGGATGAGTGATGGAAACAGGGAGAATTCCACCATCCCTGTGCTGAGGAAACCAGAATGAGTTGTGGGTCAGGTCCCAGCAGCCATGTGTGCCTTGTGGGGCTGGGAGGGGCTGTGGTTTAGTGGTCATTGAGGGACACTGAGGTCAGACATGGGAGATCTGGTTGTAGTTCCTGAGCTGCAGGAAACCCTGTGCCTCTGTTTCCCATGTCTGCAGCTAGGTTAGCACTTCCAGCTGGAGCTTTTTGGAACAAAAGTGGCCTTTCAGTAGGTGTGAGGCAGGATCTGACACAGGAGGTGGCAGAGCCTGGTGGGGCTTTTGGGTGTTGAGTAGGAGACACTCTCCTGGCGGGGGTTACCAGCATCACCCCACAGAATTGTGCCATTTTACGCAGGACTGATGAAAGGAGGAGGTGTCTCCCCACGGGTGTCTCCTCAGGGACACATGTTGGATGCTGGAGGTGATGCAGTGCATTCCAGGCCCTCCAGGAAAGCTTCCAGCAGTTATGAGCACCTCTTGTGCTCAGCAGGACCCATGGCAAGGAGGGACAGCCTCTCCTTGGTGCGGGATCCATGGCAGGAGCTTGGGATGTCTGCTGGAGTCAGTTTATGCCCTTCAGGGCCTGTCTCCATCCCGGTGCCAGACTCTGCTGAGGGTTGTTTGCAGGGTGGGCTGGTTTTCTGTTTGCTGCCCTTCCGTTTCCAGCACTTTCTGGAGAGTTTGCAGGATGTTCTGTGAGTCTGGGAAGGGTGATAGGGTTTGGGTGGAGGCTCTGCCACAGCCAGAGCCTGACGCTGCCTGAGTGTCACAGACACATCGCAGCTGTGGGGACCGGATCTGAGCCTTGACCCTGGGTTTCTGTGTCAGGGCTCTTCAGCTGCATTGCTGAACTTTGCAGAAAGGGTTTTTCTCAGAAAGAAAAAAAAAAAGGAGCGTGGATCTGTCAGGCTTTTGGGAATGTCAGTTTGAGGCAAGCAGGGCTGGTAATCAACGGTGCCAGATTCAGTTCATTCAACTTGCTTAATGGAATTTCTAATCAATTTTCTTAACAGCCCCGAGTCTGAATGGCCTCCTAAGGACTGAAATTCTGGAAGTGCCAATTCTCCAAGCACCCTAGGAAGAACAAAGGCTTGTCATTCTCCTAGCAGCTTCCTTTGCAAAGCAAAAAACAAACCTCCTTCTCCCAGCTGTGACTATAAAATGAACAAAAAAAACCAAGGTGCAAAACATTTTGTCCTAAATCTTGTTGTTAATGATGTTGGTGGAAATGACAGGCTTTGAACAGATAGAAAAGTGGGTTGTTAGGGCTTGGAATGATGCAGCTGGTGCTTGTACAATGGCAAATGAGCCGGCTGGCAGCGGGCTGGCCGTGGGGTTACTGAGGAGGAATGAAAGATGCTATCAGCTTCCTTCAGTGTTTCCCTATCAGCTGCTGCAGATGGACATGTGGAGTTTCACCAGCTCTAGAGAGCATGGAGGTTAAATAGACATTTCTCTTAGATGAGAGCATTCTTCAAATTGCAATTATGCCTGGGAAAGAACAAAGGTTTCTATCTGTTGAGTATTTCTGCAGTGGAGAGATTTGCATCTGATTTTAATACACGCAGCTCTGTGAGAGTCTGGCTGGCAGCTGAAGGTGTCTGGGGGAAGATGTGGTGAAACCTGGGAGGTTTTCTGCCCTGTGGAAAACACCTCCATGCTTGTCACCCTTCCAGCACATGAGCAGGAGCTGAGTGGTGGTGGGGCTCTGGATGTGGCACAGGAGGAGGAGGAGGTCGTGCGTGGGTGTCTGAAGTGCAGGTGAAGGGAGGAGGCTGGGTGGCTGGGTGCCTTCCCAGGGACAGAATTCCCGTTCCATGAGGCAGAGAGCTGGATCCTGCAGCATCTGTATTACAGCAGAGCTAATAACCGAGGGCAGCAGGTTTTCTGGCTGAGCTTGAGATGCTTGGCTGAGCTCCAGGGACCCACAAAGATTGTTCTTCAATCCTCAGATGTGAACCTTCCAACCCCCCAGCAATGGCTGAAATCAGTCTTTTTTTTCTTATTATTTTATCCTCATGGATTTATGGTTGGGTCAGGCTGAGATGAGGAACAAAATGGTCACCCAAGAGACCCACAGCTCTTCAACCCTGGCATCGCTCCTGGGTGTCCACCTCTGCCCATGGGACTGGGAGCTGAGGGGACAGTTTTGCCCCCAGACCTCACAGCTCACACAACTGTCAGTCTCCAAAAACAGGAACAAAAGAAAGGAACAGATGAGATTGTGAATGTGAAGCCAGGTTTTTTTAACACCTCACTTGCACAGCTGAAAAATTCACAAGCCTAATCCCTGCTTTCCTAGACAGGGAGAGCAGGAGATTCTGTCCAGCTGGAGGTCAGCAGAGCAGTATAAATAGGGAAACACAGAGATTATTAGGTAAAATGGAGAGATTGGGGGATTAGTGCAAGAACCAGAAAGGATTTGGTCACTGCTGAGCTTGCTCTGCTTGGATAATGCACAGAAGCCCTTCCCAAGAAGAGCAGCAGCAGCTTCATGGGATGTATCCAAAGTAATGGGCTCAGCATCCAGCAAAATGAAGGAGACAAATAGAAATTAAATCAACAGCTTTGTTCTGTCTTCCTGCCACTTGGGCCCAGCTGGTGTTAAAATAGAATAAGAGACAAACTCCTTGTCCTCAGGTGGCTGAGATGAATGGCTGTGTCTGCTCCAGGACGTGCCAGTGGCTCTGGTACAGCCTTTCCCTTGCTGGCTCATGCAGATAAAGTTTTTTTCTTAAGCAAAATTGCATTTTTCAGACAAACTCTGCATCTCAAAAAGAATTAATACAAAGCTGGGCTAAGCTATGTGTCTGTATCTGGGAGGCTCAAGTGCTAAAATACTTGGCAGGGAGATGCTCCTCCTCTTCTCTTCTTTAAACTGTGGCTCTGTTTCCGTCATGTTTTGAGCTGAGGCCCTAAAATTTGCAGTTCAAAGACTGTGTCTCTATGGGAGTATTTGTACGATGTAGCGAAATAAACTCAGCCATGGAATAAAGAGAGAATGGAAAAAGGAATGGAAATTTTGCACTGAGATGAGGTGTAAAATTGAAGGCCTCCTCCAGCTCTGCTGCAAGCCAGGCTTGATGTGGGAATTACAGGGCAAGAAGCTTTTTTATGTTTAACACAAAGGGAAACATTCCTGGTAAATCTGTGTTGTACCAACACCCAACCAGATGTGGGGAAGCCCAGAACACTTCCTTAAACTCTCTGTCAAATGAGAATGGATTTAGTCAGTGCTTAGGGGTCACAGTTTGGGGGACATTTCCCAAAAAGTGGCTAAGCCAAGGCTCTTGGTGTTTCAGAGCAGTCTTTTACCAGGGGCAGGAATTTTTTGCAGCACAAAGCTGTTGCTTTATTTTATTTTATTATTTTTATTTCATTTTATTGTTTTAATAGCCAGCCAGATTTTCAGACCAGCTCATTGCAGAGCACAGTGCCAAAAATGTCACCCCTCCCAGTTTAGAGCATCTTCCAGGGTGCTCTAACAATGCCTGAGGCACTGCCTTGTGCCCCAGCTGGATCACCAAACTGTGCCACCTTCTCTCCGTACTCTGCAGGAGGGACAACTGGAAATAAGGTCAGTTCCTTTCCCCAGCAAGGGAGAGGACATCGATTCGTGCAGATGGTGGGGGCACGGAAGGGGAGGGTCTCCTTTAACAGCTGGGTTCAATGAGCTTGGGTATTTTCCAACCCTAATGATTCTCTGATTCCTTAGAAAAGGGTTTTTAATCATTTGCACTGAACATTTGCACTGAACACGTGCAGGTGGGATGTGGCTTCAAGGACAGGGATTTGGGGAGGCTTCACTGTAAATGCTCAGTACCAGAAGCAGGAGCTGAAATCTGCCTTGAACAGCCGATCTTTAACCTAAAAACCCCAAACCCACACACTGGGGAGCTGCTGAACACTTCTCTCATCCTTTTCCTTGTGCCTTTCCCAGTGCTGGCATGGCCACACGCTTCTTGTCACAAGGAGGGGGGCCCCACTGTCCCCATGCCCTGTGTGTGTGCTGGGACAGCTTGTCACAGATGCCTGGGACACACTGGAGCCCGTTCCAGTGCACACAGACTCCATGTTCGTGCTGCCTGCCTGGCTCAGCAGGGTTCAGAGGCTCAGTGAAGTCATGTAGAGGTGTGCTGGGTATCCCCGAGTGCAGGATTTGGCCCAGATTATCCATCTGCCAAGGAACACGTTGCAGCACAATCCTCAGTAAATCGGGAACGCTTTGTCAGCAGTGGAGCCTCCCCGGAGGCTGCGTGTCCTACATAGCCATGGAGTGGCAGGAGGAGGTTACGTGACAAGCCATAAACCTGCTCTCCTTCTGGGTGACTCAGGGCTGCAGCCACAGAGGCACCGATCCCACCCTGCCTGGCCTTGGCTTCCGCCTGGTGTCAGCTCCATGGCCCTGGAACCAGCTCTGTGTCCGTGGAGGACCCAGCTCCTGGGCTCTGGGACAGCGGTGTCCCCTGGATGCAGCTTCCAGAATGGTCACAACAGCCAGCTCGCAGTCCGGTCACAACAGCCCCTTGGAACAGTCCAGGCCAGGGCTGGAAAGCTGGAAAAGGACCTGGGGGTGCTGGTGACAGTGGCTGGACACGAGCCAGGGTGTGCCCAGGGGGCCAAGAGGCCAAAGGCAGCTGGCTTGGATCAGGAGCAGTGTGTCCAGCAGGCCCAGGGCAGTGACTGTCCCTCTGTTCTTGGCACTGCTGAGGCCACACCTCCAGTCCTGGGGTCAGTTTTGGGCTCATCGTGACAAGAAGGACATTGAGGGGCTGGAGTGTGTCCAGGGAAGGGAAAGGAGCTGGGGAAGGGTCTGGAGCACCAGGAGCAGCTGAGGGAGCTGGGAAGGGGCTCAGCCTGGAGCAAAGGAGGCTCAGGGGGGACCTTGTGGCTCTGCACAACTCCCTGCCAGGAGGGGACAGCCGGGGGGGGTCGGGCTCTGCTCCAGGGAACAGGGACAGGATGAGGGGAAATGGCCTCAGGCTGGGCCGGGGCAGGCTCAGGGTGGACACAGCAGGAATTTCCCCATGGAAAGGGAGGTCAGGCCTTGGCAGGGGCTGCCCAGGGAGGTTTGGAGTCCCCATCCCTGGAGTGTTCAGCGAATGCCTGGACGTGGCACTCAGTGCTCTGGGCTGGTGACAAGGTGAGGGCTGGGCACAGGTTGGACTTGATGATGCCAAAGGTCTTTTCCAACCTAAATCATGCTGGGATTCTGTGATATTATTGAAGAACATCACTGGAGCACACTAAATTCTGATAAAACACACAGTCCACACTTTGCCATGTCCCAGTTATCCCTGTGAACATGTGGGTGCACACACACATTCCCTTGCTGGCTCAGGTAACCAAACTCCTGTTTTCTATCCCAGCTCTCCAGTCTCACCAGAGATGCTCTAAGTCGAGGCTTTTAGACAGACTCCATGTTTGCAATAGTTCCCTTAGAGCAGAACATGACCCAAGTCTGTCATTTCCCATGATTTTCCCCTTTGATTTTTTTCTTCCCCAATTTTCTGGTGGTTTCCTGGGAATTGCAGCTTTCTAAGTAAATCTATAAGAATTGGCAAACTTGGATAGCATTGGAATACTTCATTCTGGTTTTGAGTCCTAGGAAGTGTTTTGAGTGGAAGAATTGTGAACACATTTTGGGGAATGAATTTTCCTCATCTTCTGTTGAGTTGTAGCAGATTTTAGAAGAAGCAGAAAAAGCCTGCCTTGAGCACAGAAATGTAGTAAAGTGTTTTCAGCAAAAAAAGAATAATTTGGGGAAAATGTGAAGACAGGAAAGAGTTGATCATGCACATTTGATGTATAGAACCTTATGGATCCAGCTGGGAGATGTAAGCAGGACCTGGGCAGGAGAAGCCTTAATTCTGCCAAAATTCTGGGAGGTTGCTGTGACTTCAGGGACAGCCCATCCCACCAAAATTGTATATTGTCCAAAACAACACCTGTATAGGCCATGGCACTGTTGATATAATACTGAGCGTGGGATATTTAGGTGTTTATATTGGAAAATACACAAAATAACTTTGTAAAGGATCTTGTAACTTCACCCCTGCACTTTGCAGAATAAATCCTGAACCTCTAAAAATTCAGCATTAATTTTAAAAATAAATCTGTCTAATGAAACTTAATGCAGTAAGTATTGATTTATCTCAACATGCAAGTCTCTGTGAATATTTCTGTACAATTCTTGCCTGTTTTAAGTGTTCCTGTGCACAACATCCCTCCAGAAATGCCCTTCAGCAAAAATGATTCCACAATGACACTGGATGTGATACTGTTCTTCTCAACCTCTTGCACTGAATGCTCTGGACACACAAAGCTCTTAATCTTTTTTTCTGAGATCTTAAAAAAAAATGATGGAAGCTGCTGCTGTACATCCCTAGTACCTGCACTGGGTAGCAGCTTCAGCAGCAGTGGGAATATCAGAGGATCCCAAATATTTTTCATAGTCTGATTTACATTCTAATACAGATTAAGGATTGCACTTGCCTTTCAAGAGCTTAGCAACATCCTTTTGTCACCCTACAACAGCAGCTCTAATTCCTCTAACCAGGAATTACTGCAGGGAGCTCACTTGGGTGTAAATCTGCTTTTTCCTTTCCCCCAGTAACTCCGGTGTCTCAGCCAAGCTGGAGTTCCCACTGCTCCCAGCACTCTCCTGGCTCTGGTGTGTATTTCCAGTTTGGATGGGGCTTGGAGCAGCCTGGGATAATGAAGGTGTCCCTGCCTGTGGCAGGGGGTGGGATGGGATGGGCTTTAAGGTCCCTTCCAACCCAACCTATCCCGGGATGATTCCATGGTTCTCCTCATTTGGGACCTCTTCAGAGGAGCAGGAGCAAACGGGCAGGGCCAGCCCAGCACAGTCCCCGTGGGCTCAGCAGCTCCTCAGGGCTGGCAGCAGAGCAGCCTGGTTTGGCCTCAGAAGACAGAAGCTGTCAACTGGAGCCAGCAGTGTCCCAGAAACCCCAGGTGACCCATCCCGTAAAGGCAGCAGGTTTTATCAGCCAGGGCCTGCATCCTGGCAAGAGTCTCCTCTGTGCTTTCCCACGGGACATCGTATTAGTCATCCCTAATTATTCAGCTCTACTTGGGCAAAGCCTTGTCTCTCTGTCTTTCTTTCTTCCTTTTTTTTTTTATTTTCCTGTTAGCCTGAAAACCTATATTTAAATAATAAGGGGTGGGAGGCAGTTCTAATCCCAGCTGGATAATTCCTAAAATGCACAGAGGTAAATCCTGAGCAGACGGATGCTCTGAGAATGTGCTGGTTCATTCCTTGCCTGCCTCGGGCATGTAAAGCCAGGCTTGAGCACAGCTTATGCAGGCTCTGCCCTGCTCCAAGTCTCTTTTGGATGGATTTATGATTTGGGTATGTTTGTGAATCCTTTCTGGGCTTCATTTACACCCCAATCCTGCTGTGGGTACCTCATCCCTCCCACACAACTCCTTGATAGCTCTTCCCCCATCTCACTGTTGTAAGCCCAGAAACTGATTTTTGATTTTTGAGGGGTGGGGAAATATTTGGGATCAGCAGAGGGGGATGACAGAGCTCCTAGGCCATGTGGAACAGGGGTTTTTATGGGAGTACTGAGAAGAGCTGGTTGAATTTGGGGCTGTTTCTTCAGTAGAAAGATGAAGATGTGCTAGAGCCAGGGACACCAGCAGTGACCACAGACCAGACCTCACCTCCCTCAGCTGTGAAAGGACAGTAAAATACTTCTTGAAATAGGAACACCACGTGTGCAATTCTGGGGTGCAGAGCCCCCAGGAGAGGGAAATGCTGGACCCAAAGCCATGTGGGGGGAGGTGGCAGAGGCTTCCTCCCGCCTCCTCCCACCCTCCGCTCCTCTCCATCACCGGCTGCCTCTCCATCCCGGGAATTTCTGCTGAGGAGGCTTAGTCTTGCCTTGTAATCTTGATTTGGAGTTTCATTATGAATTACTTGAGTCTCATGTGCCGTTTTAAATTGATTCGTTATGCCAAGTACTTGCCAAACACATAATGAGGGTCTAAATCGGTCCGTATGTAACAAGGCAGGATTCAATTATTGCGAGCACTCACACTCTGACAAAAGCCTCGATTATTGCTGTCACTGGCGTTTTGGGACCTTCCCGCACACATCCACACCCCAATCCCCCCGCCCCAGATCCGTCGGAGGCGTTTCATGGTTCCGAGCGCCTGCCCCGTTATTTATTGTTATTATAAACGCTGCTATTTTCGGCTGCCTCGCACACGAGCGCCGGGCTGGGAGTTCGCCCTGCAGGGATTGGTATTAATGAGAATGGGAGCAGCTCGGGGCGGGGGGAATCGCTGCTCCGTCTCCTCCAATCCATTCACAAAGTCTGTGTGGCAGCTCTTAAAGACCGACGGCAGAAATGAAAATTAATCAAACGAAGGGGCTATTAAGCAACAGCACATCAAAGAGAGCCCGAAAGTCTTCACACCATCAGCGGAAGAAAGCTTTTATCTCTTTCTAACAAATGTTAGAATCCAGACACAGCCCTGATGGGCTGTAGAGATCCATTAGGAGGGTGTGAATAATTATAATTGCCACCCCTAATCACGTCTTTCCTAGAGCTCAGGGTACTCCAGGAAGGAATGTCAATACCTGCCACGCTTTTAACAGATGGGGAAACTGAGGCACCACAGGGCATTGCAGGGCCTTGGTAACAGGGATGGGGGAACATGTGGTTTAGTCCTTTTTCCCCCAAATTTTCTGCATCGCCTTGGGAAATACTCCCAGTTACCTGTTCATGGACTCAGGAATGGTTTCATGGACTGTTGAATGGATCTGTTTCCTGGGCTAAGGCGTGATGGGCTGAACCAGATGTAGGCACTGACCCATGGAATCATGGAGTGGGTTGGGCTG
The DNA here is from genome assembly GCA_013398275.1 of Promerops cafer. Taxonomy (NCBI): domain Eukaryota; kingdom Metazoa; phylum Chordata; class Aves; order Passeriformes; family Nectariniidae; genus Promerops; species Promerops cafer. Next base: position 95,520 of record VZSE01007694.1, on the reverse strand, counting down.
GAAGGGACCTTAAAGCTCGTCCAACCCCACCCCTGCCATGGCAGGGACACCTTCCACTGTCCCAGGCTGCTCCCAGCCCTGCCCAGCCTGGCCTTGAGCACTGCCAGGGATGGGGCAGCCACAGCTGGGTCGAGCCTCCTGGCTTCTCCCTGACCCTGATTTGCAGTTCAGGTATCTTTAAATGGTGAAGCAGCCTCCAAAATCCAGGTCCAGGATTCTCCTGTCCCTGCTCTGTGGCTTTATCCCTGTCCTTGACTTGGGCGGGTGGAGGAGGTGGTTGCATTATTGCTCACAACAATTTTGGGCCACTCCTGCAAACTTTGGGGCTCAACCCGTCCTTGTTTTGGGTTCAGATGAGCAGAGCTCGGCCTCAGGTCCCACTTGCCTGTCTCCTCCAGCCGCCGGAAGCTTTTCTGCCGCGCTCCTCGTGATGGAACGTCAGCGCCAGTCCGGGGCTGGCACCAGGGCTGGGAGCTGCCCTGCATCATCCTCATCAAAAGGCGTTTCCAGTCCAGCTGCAGACGCTTCTCACCCTCTTTGCTGCCATGGCAGAGCTATTAAAAGCTCCCGTGGAAGGCCGGCAGCAGACGATGGGCACAGGCAGGTACAGCTGCAGCCCTGTGCAGGAGGCAGCGGGTGAAAAACATTCTCTGAGTCATTCCCCGTGCCAGGAGCAGGAGCAGGAGGTGGATCTGCCAGCAGCATCTCAATCTGAAAGGAGATGATTTCTCCACCTGAAAGGAGGCTGCAGCAAGATTGGAGTTGGCTGCTTCTTCCAGGCAATGAGGGACAGGATGAGAGCACACAGCCTCAAGCTGTGCCAGGGAAGGTTCAGGGTGGACATCAGGAGGAATTCCTTCATGGAAAGGGTGTTTGGGCATTGGAAGGGGCTGCCCAGGGAGCTGGTGGAGTCCCCATCTCTGGAGGTGCCCAAGAAATGACTTCATGTGGCACTCAGTCCTCTGGGCTGGGTGACAAGGTGGAGATTGGGCACAGGTTGGAGTCATTGACCTTGCAGGTTTTTTCCAACCTCAGTGATTCTGGGATTCTGTGATACTAAAGAAGAACATCACTGGAGCACATTCATTTCCAATAAAATGCAACAAGGCCAAAGGCAGCTGGCTTGGATCAGGAGCAGTGTGTCCAGCAGGCCCAGGGCAGTGACTGTCCCTCTGTTCTTGGCACTGCTGAGGCCACACCTCCAGTCCTGGGGTCAGTTTTGGGCTCATCATGACAAGAAGGACATTGAGGGGCTGGAGCGTGTCCAGGGAAGGGAACGGGGCTGGGAAGGGTCTGGAGCACCAGGAGCAGCTGAGGGAGCTGGGAAGGGGCTCAGCCTGGAGCAAAGGAGGCTCAGGGGGGCCCTTGTGGCTCTGCACAACTCCCTGCCAGGAGGGGACAGCCGGGGGGGTCGGGCTCTGCTCCAGAGAACAGGGACAGGATGAGGGGAAATGGCCTCAGGTTTGTCTGCAGGTGGTTATTGTCACCTGAAAGGGGGTGAATTGGGAAGAAAGGTGTGTGTAGGGTGTGTGTAGGCTCTCTGTGGCCAGCAGAGGTTCCCCAGTACCCCAGCATACCCCCAGCCCTACATTATCCACGTGCCCTGGGCTCTGGCACCGTTGCATTCCCACAGTGCTGAGGGTGGTTCTGTGTGTTGCAGGAGCAGCAGGATTCAGCAGGATTTCCCTGTTGAATTCTGGCTTATGACAACTGTTGAGCAAGGGGGGATTTTTGGGTTCATTTTCTCTAACAGGCTCTGCCACCCTCGTGCATTTTCCAGCCGTGAGTCACAACTCATCCTCTGCTTCTCCCCCTCCCTGGCATCTTCAGGCACCTCCTGAGGGTTTGGAAGATATTACCAATGATTATATCTTGTGCAGGGTTTTCTCTGGCTCTGTGCTGCATGAGGGCTGGGAATTCACCCTCTGAGTGACAGAGAAGGTCTTCCATCCCTGCTGGGTGAGGGAGGTGGGGGCAGCACAGAGAGAACCCAGCCCACGCTTGGCCACATCTGGCAGGAGCAGCATTACCGTGTGTCTGGGGTACCTGGATGCTCCTCAGGAGGGACCAAATGGAGGAATCAAATGCAGGAATAAATCCTGGCAATTAAAAAAGCATCTCCCAATTGACTGTTTATTAGGAGGGGTGTCATAGAGCTTTGCTGGCCAGAGGGAAGCTGCAGAAGCATGTCCTGGTGGGGACTTCCATGACATCCCCTCTCCCAGCCACCCCTGGTCCTGCTCCCACCAGCATCTCCATCCTCTGCCTCCACTCTGCTCCCATCACTCGCTGGCCAAAATGACTTTACCAGGAGGAAAAGCCGAGAAAAAGGCAAAGTCAAGTGATTTTCTCTCTCTAGGCTGTTCTGCATCTCATTTCGTGCTTCCCCAAGAGAAGAAGGGGAACAAAGCAGCAGAGAAATCACCAGATTTACACTGAAAAGGAGAGCAAGCAGCAGACAGAAACAGGGTCAAGGGGAAGAGGAGAGCTGGTTGTTTTGGGGAGAGTTCCTGTTTTAAGAAGGCCCCTCGAGTTTCCTCCTCTCCCTTGCTGTCTCCAGGCTGTTAATCATGCAATTATTTATATTTGCAGCAAACCCTTCCATCTCAGAGTGATTTCTGTGTGCAGTGACTCCAGTGAATGAACAGTGGGCACTGCCTTTGGAACCCAGATGAATTTCCTAGTGGAATAAAACTTCTCTTTGATAGCCGCTGCTACTCTTTTTTTCCTCGTGTGTCCATTTATAATTAAGGTTTCTTAATTCTTTTTTTAAGGGCGGGGGTTAAAGGAAAGGAAGAGCAAGACTTCAGCAACGCTTTCTGTGAAGGGTGAGCTGCACAAGCGAAGCAGGCAGTGAGTCAGCATCCTCTCCTGCCTCTGCCGGCAGCCGAGCTGTTGCTGGGGTGACTGTCACAGGTGACAGAGCGGATCAGCCTTTCTGGTGTCCCCAAGCAGAGCCAGGACATGTTTTTCTGAATATGTCAAAGCAAAACCAAAAGGCAGGCTGGCGAAATCCTCCATTCCGCCCAAAAAATCCCACCCCCAAATTGGTTATATTGTCACTTGGGGCTTAGAGGAAATGCAAAAAGGAACATGATGGTTTTGGAGGTTGTGTAAGAAAAGTAACTTGAGAGAATCTTGTGGGAATTGTTTTAGAATTAATTTATTATTGCTAGCTCTTGTTGGAAAGGGCGTGGGTCAGCAAAGAGAAGGCACCCTGTGGCACCCATGGGTCACCTCCTGCCTGGACTGTCACCCGTCACACCCCCAGTCCCAAAAGGATGATTAAGAAGGCAAAAAATGACTCATCTGCTCCCCCTCACCCCATCTTCAGCCTTGCAAACAGGAGATTTCTGAGTGGGGCTTGAGGGGTTTTCCCCAGAAGTGCTGCAGCTGACAAGCAAGAAATCTGATTAAAAATAAATCACAGGGTTGAGCTGCAGAGCTCGGGTCTCCGAGCCCTTTGCAGACAAATTCCTTTGCTCTAAATTTTTTCTGGTTTGGGTTTTCCAGCTAGAAATGAAGCCTCTGCCAATGGCTGGGGAGCTTTTGGGAGCTCCAGCTTTACCTGCAGGCTCTGCAGCTCTACCAGCATCCAGATGCTGCAGCTAAAGCTGAAGTCCCCGCCTGTGACTGCAAATAAATTCATCTTGCCTGCACAAAATGGCCCTTCAATGACAACCTTACAGCTGAGGGAGGGGTTTTTATAGCAAACCAGTTCCCAGCACTGGTGATCGAGGGTTAAACTGGCCGTGAAGATGGGGAGGACAAACAGAAGGATCTTGAGGCAGAAGAGAATTTCCTCTGGATTTCCAGCTGGAAAGGGAATGATGACAATATTAGACCTGTATTCAGGGTGTGGTTTTTTCCTCTCAAAGCACTGCCCAAACATTAACTAATGAACAGAGGCCAGGAAGCTGGGGCTGCACTAATGTGTTTGGCCTGGTGACCTGTGCAGGTTTTCCTTTTCTGTTTCATCACTTCCTTTGAGACCAAAAGCCCAAGGACAGAGTTGCTGGGGGATCCAGCCCTCAGGAGCATCCTGGTCTCTGCTGTGGCTCTCTCACTGCAGCCAGGAAGAGTCACTCTGTTTCTTTCCATGATTTCATCAAACTCTAATGGAAGTCTGATGACTTCAGGGTAATTCTAGCACACTGACTTTGCTCCTGTGTGTGTTAGAAGGAATGAAAATGTAAACTACAAAAGAGGATTTTCTCTCCTTTCTCAGTTCCCCCACCGTGTGCTTCCTGCTTTAACCACCAGCAGTTTCGCATCCTGCAAAACCTGGTGTGTGATTTTGCTGAAGGCAGAGGTCCTTCAGTTTGGTTTTTTGGTTTTCATAGTTGCAGCAGGGCTGGGGGTACCCAGAGCTGGGTTGGGTTGCCCAACCCCGTTCATCCTTCAAGATCTGGGATGCTCTGGAGAGCAAGCCTTGCTCCCAAGGGCTGGTTTGTCCCCAAGCTCAAGGTGTTGATGCACAGGTTGCCCAGAGAAGCTGTGGCTGCCCCATCCAGGCAAGGTTGGAGCTTGGAACTTGGAGCAACATGGTGCAAGGTGTCCCTGCCCATGGCAGGGGGTGGAGTGGGATGGGATTTAAGGTCCCTTCCCACCCAAACCACTCTGGGATTCTGTAATTCAATAAATGGTGGCTCTTCTCCATCAATACCTGACTGAGGGACCAAGTGTCCCGCTGGAACACAGCATGATGGCAATGCCTCATCCCTCATTATTTGCTCCTGGGCTGTGTCAGTCAAACTCCTGCAGCCTCAGATTCCATCTCACTCCTTTCTAACACCGTTCACTGACCGAGCAAATGGAAAGTCACAGAAAAATTGGGAGGATTGCGGAAAGGCGGAAAAATCCAAGAGACAAAACATGGTTTGAAGGTCCTTGATGGCTGCCAGGTGGCCCCGTGGCTGTCACCAGGATCTGTGCTCGGCTGAGACAGCTCCCTGCCCCCAAACGTCTCCTCCTCGCCAGCTCCCCCGGATCTCGGTGCTGAGAGGCTCTGCTGCCTGCTGCCAGGCAGAGGAGGGTCGAGGCTGGCTCCAGCCCAGCTGCCCAACACAGGAAAAATTGCTTCGTTTCTCTGATGCAATTTATTTTTCTGAATAAAACTGGCTAAGGAGTGGGCGAAAGGTGGAGAGGGCGTGTTTCAAAAACAAACTTCTGAGCCTGCACAAGGGATGCTTTGTGGCACAGCGGTGACTTACAGATTCCCTGGGTTTTCTATGGAAGGCAAAACCTTCTTCCTTAAAAACAGAGTTGTTTGTGCAGCTGGAGTTAGGCTCCAAATCACCCAGAATGTCTTGAAAATCCTCTGAAAATTAAGTTTAAAATACTGTGGAAAGAGACCGAGCCCAAATTTTAGGAAATTTTTTCCAACCGCATTGATTTAGAGGGAGATCAGTTGCTGGTTTTGGTTGTAGGGGCTGACACCAAGAGCTTTCCCTGCTGTGGGATGGCATTGCTCTGCTAGGGAGGCTTCTGTCACCTCACTGAGTGACTGTCACCAATCACAACCAGAAGTGACATCCACGGAATAAATTATTCAGGGGCCAAACAGTCCCCCCTGGCCCACATGAAGCTTTTTACTGCCAGAAAATGGGGGTTTCACATCTTTATGCTGAGTTTGCATCTGGCTCAGCACCAGTGCTCTTCCAGCATCACCTTGAGTCCCTGTTGTGTCCCTGATTTTCCTGTTCCCCTCTCTGAAATGCAGCTCATCTTCCCTGCTGCACACACTGGTAATGAAAACACTGTTGTCTCCCAGGATTTGTGGTTAAATTGCTTTGTCAATGTAATCTTAGACCTTAATGACCAAATAATGCCCTGCAACAGGAGTCGTTGGGTATCGTTTTGCTGTCATTGTGGAGGCCTTGGAATGTGATCCCCGTTCCAGTGGAATTTGCATTAACATTGTTTGGCCATCATAATCCCACCCAGTTAATCACATTTTTAGGATATTGAAATAGGTCTAACTCCATCCTGAGCTGTAACCCTGGGTCCCCAAAGGTTGGATTGGATTTAGCTCCATTAAAGCCGACGGATGACGGTGATGCTGAGTAATTTGGCTCATCTTTTTTAGCCACTGGAACTTGTTCTTCACTTCCCAATAAATGCTCTTGCTCAATCCTCAGCTTTGTGGGAAACAACCCATGAAAAATAGCTGCTGTCCACGCTCAGCATATTTTGGGGTACCAGTTCAGTTTTCATTTCCCCCCTGTCCCCGCTGCCTGTTCTCTGAAGGCGTCCAGCAGTCGGGGAGGATCCCAGGGTGTTTGGGGTCCTGCTGTGCCTGGTGCTAAATGTCCTGTGTGAGAAAAGCATCTCCAGTTTTCCCTGGGGAGCTCCCAGCGATGCTTTCCACCTGTGCCGAGGGCTGAGCAAGCCGCAGGATTTACACAGCACTGGATTTTCCTCCCTCTTCCATATTTCAGAATCTTTCTCAACTGAAAAAGAGGAATAACTCTGCAACTGTGAGTGCAGTGAAAAGCTTCTGGTGTAGGATTGAAATAACCTCCAGGTGGGAGGTGAGAAATGCTCCCTCAATGTACAGATGAGAAACTGAGGCACGGAGGGATTGAAGGATTCACTCCACAGCTGAGCTATACCTGGAGTCTGACTAAGACAGCGACAGGAATAGGAATGGTGTGCTCCAGAGTTAGAGCTCTAAATCCATCCTGGGAAATCAAGATTCAGCTCCCGTCCTTCCCACTGTCTCCCTGGATGGCGTCGGTGGAGAATTTGTCTTACCCCAGAGAGGGAACCCTCACTGGATGCTTTTGTGGCTCGGTGAGGAGATGAGATAGGATCCCTGAATTCTGGGAATGAGATGGCCCCATCTTGGGGTACACTGGGAACAGCATCCCAGTTCTTCTGGAAGAGTGGGAGGGGATGCTCCCACCTCCTCCCTCTCCTGTCTCCACACGGGAGAAGGTGAGGATGGCAGGACTGGTCAGTCAGAGGTTGTATTGTTCAGCATATTCCCTGATTGCTGAGAGTCAGAACAAGGGGAAATGGCCTCCAGTTGGGCTGGTGAGGTTCAGGTTGGATATTAGGGACAATTTCTTTCCCAAGATATGGCACTATCACAGTCTCACCAGGGCAGTGGTGGAGTCCTCATCCCTGGAGGGATTTAGGAGACACATGCATGGGGCACTTGGGGACATGGTTTAGTGTTTGCCTTGGCAGTTGGGTGGGCAGTTGGACTCCATCACCTTAGAGAGCTTTTCCAACCCAGACAAGTCCATGATTCTGTGATTCTGTGATCGCTCTAAGTTAATCTCAGAAGGGGGGGTTGATGCTGGACTGTGTTTGCTGAGTGACCTGAGTGACAACCTCGAGCCTTTCTCCATGACGTTTGTCCGTTCTGAGCAGCACAGGAGGGCTCGTGTTCCCAGGAGGAGAAACCTGCAGGGAGTTAAAGCTGTGCTGCCTGGCTGGAGCCGTTGGGGCTTTGCTGTGGGAGGACAGACAATGCATTTGCAGTGCATTAAGGTATTATTGCAACCGCGTGTGCGCTGAGAGGTTTCTGATCCTGCGAAGTAAAGATGAGCAGATTTGTCCCAGATTTATCAATGGAAGCAGAGTTCCCATTGAAACAGGAGGGAGGGGAGGGTGGGTGAGATCCTGCTCACAGCCGGGCTGGATTCTGTACACGCTGCCTGGCTGCTGGTGCTACAAAGGGGAGCTTTGGGGGGAGAAGGACAACCCCAAAAGGCTGCTTGAGAGGCATTGGGATTCATCCAGAAGGAAGGAAAATTTCAAGGTGGAAGCAGGATGCTAAGGCAGCCCCAGGGCTGGGAATAACTGAGAGCTGGGGTGAAGGTCCCACGTGTTTTGTGCAGCTCATGTCCCCCAGGGGAGGGATGCTGGGGGAATTCCCCCCGTGGTCTGGGTCTGGCTGTGGAAAGAGGGAAGTTGTTCATCCCCCTGCTTGGAAATCTGCCCTGAGAAGGCCATTAAGGGAGGAAAAGAGCAATGCTTGCTCTGCTTCCTCATAGAAACTGCATGTGCTGTTCCAGGGCAGACTGTGGAGCATTGCACAGGGGGATTTCTTAAACGGCCGTTAGGAACAAAATTAAATTTGTTGAGACCAGATACAGCAGAAGAGATGGATGAAAAAGCAGAAGGAAATTTGCAGAGGGAACATGGGGCATCTCGCATTAGACAGCAAACCACAGCCTAGAGGAGATGGTTTGGTGCTTTCCCGAGCTTACGGGAAAGCTTTGGCCAGGCTGGACACCAGGGAGATGTCCCTTCCCCCGGGCTTTTATTCCCCTTCCCTTCTGCTCAGACCTCCAGGTTTCGAAGCCTGACCTAGACCACCTCTGTTCCTGCTTGACAAATACTGGGTTTGCTGCAGCTCCTGGATGCAAACCCCTGCAGGGAAGGTGTGTGAGGCTGGCGGGGGCTCACGGGGGGGGTGCTGCTGTTGCTGCATCCCCGATGCTGCCCCAAAGCTCGGCTGGAGAGCCGGGGAAAGGCAGGAGCCGAGGGGAAGGGCTGGGGAGGATCTGCCCCTCGGCTGCTCTCTGCCTGCAGCGCTGCTGCTCGCCTGGCGCAGCCTAATTGGCTTTGATAGGATTACAGGGAAGCAGCGGAGGAGTAAACAGGGCCAGGAGGCCACGGCGTGCCGGGGCCGCCGGCTCCCGGAGAAATCCCAGCGCGACGCCCGACCAAGCCGCCGGAGCTCAAGGGTTAATGTCTGCTGCTGTGCTGCAGCTATGGGGTAAGGGCTTAATCCTGCTGCTCTTAAAGGAAAGGCTTTTCCAAGCAGCATCCCAAAGGTCTGTGGCTCTCTCGATAATTCCTGATGGGTTTGCCCCTGACAGATGCAGAGTAAATTATTGCAATTATGGAAGTTACACCTTGTGCCTCGAGCCTTGTGTCCTCAATAAATGTTTATGGTTTGAGGCAGCCTCATTTGTTTGCCTTAAACCAGACAACACTGATTTATTGGCAGAAATCCTAGCAAGGAAAAGCGATGAGCCAGACAAGTTTTTAGCTGCTACACACATGTATGTGGTGAAGAGATGATGGTTATTTCATTTTCATGAAAATAAAGCCTCAGACTTGGGTGTGAACTGTTGCTTACAGGAATTTTCCCCAACCTACAAGCAACAAGGGGAGCTCAAGGGTTAATGGTGCTCCAGGGCTTTGCTTCCTGCCTTGTCTGGGTTTTGGGAGATGCTGTGGGTTGGAAGGGAGGACTGGATGCTCTCACTGGGAGCACGTTGCTGGTTAGCACCACGAACTGCTGCAGGAGTGGTGGGGGAGCAACTTCTCAACTCCCTCCTCCCAGGAGATCCACACCCTCAAGAAGAACAGGTGTCAAAATTTGGGCTTAAAGCCAAGGATGGAGGTGGCAACAAGGGACTTGTGTCCAAGTCTGACACAAGTGGGGGGGGTGACATGGCCTGGAGACAACTCTCCTTGTGTGGGGGCATGGCTGAGCACCCACCTTTCCGTGCACACCTTGCTGGGGCTCACTCCCCCAGGAATCCTCCTGGGTTTCTGGGGGCCGAGGGTGTTTCCCCTCTGTCAGCAAAGAGGTCGGTGGGCTCAGCTCAGCCAGGCTCCATCCTCACTGTTCATCTGCCATTCAGAGGCTGGAGTCGGCTCTTGCACCAATATTTATTGTTGTTCCCTCCCCAGATCTGGGTATTTTGGACAGCTTGTTTCTGATCTGAAGTATAAATAAGTTTGATCTTTTCATCTGTTGTTCTCCCTGCCTTCTGGAGGCTGTGCTGGTTAAAAATAACCGGGATGATGAGCTCGAGTGGGGATGGTGGAGGGGTTTTAACCTCCATCATGGCAGGGCCACCCATCGGGCTCGGGAAGGGAACGTAGGCTCCCTCCTCTCCTCTCCTCTCCTCTCCTCTCCTCTCCTCTCCCCAACCCTCATGGTCGAGCTCTTGGTCCCGTGCAAGGTGTCCCATGGCAGGGAGGTGGAATGAGATGAGCTTTAAAGTCCCTTTCAACCCAAACCATTCCATTAGTTTTTCCCAAGCTGGGAGCTCCCTGAATTGCCTAAACCCCCTTGGCACGTGGCTGGGGTTAAAGTGTTTCAGCTTTTGCAGGGGGTTGGAAAAATGAGGATCCGGGGGAGCCGGGAGTGCAGACATCAGAGGTTGTCCCTGACGTGCATCTCCTGGGGATGGGGTGTTTTCCAGCTCTGGGCTCCTGCAGAGGAGGTTTTTGCCTGAAAAAGTCCCTTTTGCTCACAATTGAACTATTTGCTTAAGAAGACAAATTGAAGGGAGAAAAAAAGAAAGAGAAATAGAAGGGTTTTGGCTTTCTTGATGGAAAGTCTGAAGTGCAGATTTGGGTTCAGCCTGGAACCTCCTTGGTAGAGGGCTGGCTCAGCTTTGCTTCTGGGTTTATTTTGGTGGGGGGAGCACANTGCTTCTGGGTTTATTTTTGTGGGGGGAGCACACGCACACACACACACACACACACACACACACACACACACACACACACACACACACGTGTGCACCCACACTCACAGACACACACACATGCACACACTCTCCTAGACAGAGAAAAACAATCCCCAGCCTAACTCAGATGCTGATTCAAAACAACTGCTGGTTCTGGCCACGCTGTTGGCTTTCCGCTGCCCACAGCCTCCTACCGTGTGAAACCGTAGCTGAAAACCGGCAGGCAAACCCCAAAATTCAGATTCAAAATTGCATTTCACCTGGGGAAGGGCAGAAAAACTCTTTCTAGGCAACGGTTCTGCCAGGAAAAACCCCTCTCCCTGCTGGCAGCCCTCTGAGCAGCAAAGGATGCTCCTGGGAGGAGACTGAAGCCCCTCGCCGCTGCCGGGGGATGGATGGGGCCCCCCCAAGCGGGGGCAGGGGAGGGGGTGCCCGCAGCTGGCGGGGGGCTGCGGGGCAGGGCCGGGGGGCTGGTGGGTGTCTCCGGGAGCGGTGACTGAGTGAGGCGGTGCCAAGGCTGGGGGCGGATTTTTTGAGAAGAGCCTCAGCTCTTCAGAGCAGCGGCAGCCGCTGGAGGAGTTGGGCGGCTGTTGCTCCCTCTCCGCCCGGAGGAGGAAGAAGAGGAGGAAGAAGAGGCTTCGGCTGCCGCCTGTCCGATCCCCCCTCCCCCCCTTCCCCTTCCGTCCCACACCTTTATGGACGAGCGCCGGAGCTTACTCTACTCTCCAGCCGCCTCCTCCGCCGGCCGGCAGCCGCGGGGCGGCTCGACCAGCAGCCACCACAACCTGGGCTACACCGAGCAGCTGCCCCCCGCCGCCCCGCAGCCGGGCCCCGAGCAGCAGGAGGAAGAGGGCGAAGAAGGGGAGGAAGGCAGCATGACCGTGGTGGGAGGCGGCGGCGGCGGAGACCCTTTGCTGGAGGAGCCCCAGCATCCTCCTGCGCTGCTCGGGGGGGACCGCTACGATCAGCCCCCGGCGCCGGCCGTGCCCGCCGGGCAGCCCGCGGGCGCTGGGGAGCACGAGTGCTGCGAGCGCGTGGTGATCAACATCTCGGGGCTGCGCTTCGAGACCCAGCTCAAGACCCTGGCTCAGTTCCCCGAGACGCTGCTGGGGGACCCCCGGAAGAGGATGCGCTACTTCGACCCCCTCCGCAATGAGTATTTCTTCGACCGTAACCGTCCCAGCTTCGACGCCATCCTCTACTACTACCAGTCGGGCGGGCGCATCCGGCGTCCCGTCAACGTCCCCATCGACATCTTCTCCGAGGAGATCCGCTTCTACCAGCTGGGGGAGGAGGCCATGGAGAAGTTTCGGGAGGACGAGGGTTTCATCCGGGAGGAGCAGCGGCCGCTTCCTGAGAAGGAGTTTCAGCGCCAGGTGTGGCTCCTCTTCGAGTACCCCGAGAGCTCTGGGCCAGCCCGAGGCATTGCCATTGTCTCTGTCCTGGTCATCCTTATCTCTATTGTCATCTTCTGTCTGGAGACCCTGCCTGAATTCAGGGATGACCATGACTATGAGGGAACTGGGGGGACCTTCGGGACAGGGGGTGGCCCTCTCCCACCTGATGTCTTCACCAACTCCTCATCCTCAGCTGTTTCCATGGTGTCATCTTTCACTGACCCTTTCTTTGTGGTGGAGACTTTGTGCATCATCTGGTTCTCCTTTGAGCTGCTGGTCCGTTTCTTTGCCTGCCCCAGCAAGGCCACCTTCTCCAAGAACATCATGAACATCATTGACATTGTGGCCATCATCCCCTACTTCATCACGCTGGGCACGGAGCTGGCTGAGCGGCAAGGCAATGGCCAGCAAGCCATGTCCTTGGCCATCCTCAGAGTCATCCGCCTTGTCAGGGTCTTCCGCATCTTCAAGCTCTCCCGGCACTCCAAGGGGCTGCAGATCCTGGGGCAGACCCTCAAGGCCAGCATGAGGGAGCTGGGCTTGCTCATCTTCTTCCTCTTCATCGGCGTCATCCTCTTCTCCAGCGCCGTCTACTTCGCAGAAGCCGATGACCCCAGCTCGGGGTTCAGTAGCATCCCTGATGCCTTCTGGTGGGCCGTGGTCACCATGACCACCGTGGGCTACGGGGACATGCACCCCATCACCATTGGGGGCAAGATCGTGGGGTCTCTGTGCGCCATCGCGGGGGTGCTGACCATCGCCCTCCCCGTGCCCGTCATCGTCTCCAACTTCAACTACTTCTACCACCGGGAGACGGAAGGTGAGGAACAAGCCCAGTACATGCACGTCGGGAGCTGCCAGCACCTCTCGTCCAGCGAGGAGATGAAGAAGGCTCGCAGCAATTCCACCCTCAGCAAGTCCGAGTACATGGTGATTGAGGAAGGGGGGATCAATCACAGTGCATTCAAACAGGCTGCCTTTAAAGCAGGCAACTGCACAACCACAAACAATCCCAACTGTGTGAATATCAAAAAGATCTTTACGGATGTTTAAAACAAACCCAAACCAAATGAACAGCAACAAAATCTGAGGATGCGGTAAAATAATACCAATAATAATACCAATAATAATGCAAAGTGACTGTGTGTCGGTGTTGTGTGGAACATGCACCATCGTCGGTCCTGTGTGTGCCCTCGTTTTTATACCTTTATTTTTTTAGATCCTTCCTTTCTAAAGATCCAAAAGTAAAAGGATTTAAAATTCTCTGAAGAAGAGGACAGCTAAAGGGTAAAGAGAAGGAAGATGAAGACAAACCACACTCACTGTCAAAACAGGTGTTTGTTCTGCAACATGTTGCAGGGCTGCTTTGCTTTTCGGGCTTTTGGGGAACCTCTTGCTTTGCTCCCGAATTTCCCCCTCTTTCCCTAAGGGCAGTGTGTAGCCAATCTCCCTTCCATCACGTAAGATAACTCGTTGGATTAACAAACCCGGACTGGGTGGAGGAACGAGGAAAACATGAGGCAGAGTGTACTGGGAGGGGGCTGGGAGGAAATAACCATTTAATTCTGCAGAGAGTCTCTGTTACCACATCGTTAAACGATGCTTAATATTGAACCATGTGATGTGCCATTACGGGCACATCCCAGATTCCCTTTTTCTCCCCATTAGATAATTTATGAAATTCTAATCTGGTCAGAGACCGAGTGCAATCAATGCTGATTTAAATAGAAAAAAAAAAATTCCCTAAGCCTTCATTTTCTATTCTGGATTCCCTTCCCCTGTAACCTGCTGGAATTATTTCCTCCAATGTCAAGTCTGTGGCTGTGCAGCAGGGATGTGTGCGGGAGGAGGGAGAGGAGAGGCAGCCTGGAATATTTTCAGGAGCCGCCGGCGCAGGGAGCGATGTCTGCAGGGAGCAGGATCCACGACGGGCTCCTCGCCGTGGCTGGGAGCCTCCAGCCCAGCCAGCCGGAGACAAAGGGATATTTCCTCCTCTTTTTGCAATGCCTTTGGAAGAGATGCAGCCGCTTATCAGCAGAAGATTAAAGCGGCGAACACGCCTTCCAGCGGAAGTCACTAATTCCGACCGGAGTGATGCAGTCGCCATGGTGACCATGGTTTCCTGGGAAACCCCCAAAGGTTGTCATGGCATCCCTTCTCCCATCCCCCTTGGTCCTTGCTCTTCCCGCAAAAAGCCTTTCCAGATGGTTCCAGCTCCTCCATCCCACAAGACATCGTGGCTCTGCACCCCCTTCCTGGTTCCTGTCCCGCTGCTCCTCCCGTGTGCCCAACAAAGCGTCCACAGGCAATAAGCACCCCCAGATCCACCTGTCCCTCACCTTGGCACCTCTGGGGAGGGAGGTTCATCCTGCTCCACCGAGAACGGCCCCAAACCCAGGGGGAACTGGCACCAAGCAGCTGCTGGGAAGCTTGGCCGGGGAACCTCGGCAGCTTTGTGAAACAAGGGGAACAGTAAAAAACAGGATTGAAAAATAACCAAAAATCCCACTGGGAAAAATCACCGGCTTCATCTCCACGTGTATGCCAGGGGCCATGGGACATCTAACGGGATCAGGTGAGCTTTGCACGGGGGAGAGTTCAATGGAGTCATAATGTTGGGTTTTTTTGGACAAACCCCACGCTTTCCACTGCTTACTTTTATTCTCCAGCTTATCCTGCTGCTCTTGGATATTTTTATACATGTTAGATAAAGTGGGATCACATCCTATAGCTCCTCTGATTGTATTTGCCTTTTAGTGCTGTGGGAGGAGGAAAACCCTGCTGCTTCTCTGCAGCTGGATTGCTTCACTTCTGTGTTAAAAAGGTGATTTCAGTGGTTTAGTGCTCCCATCCAGCCCCTGCCATCGACACAGGCCAAAAGCAGCTTGGCCTCAAGAGCTTTGGCTCCAGCTCAGCTCGGTTTTGATGGATTTTGGGTTAAAAAAAGCCAAATTCCTCTGAGGTAGCTCATGGAACAGGGATGCTGTTAAATACCTACAGCAAAGAGAAATTTGGCCCAAACCTGTGCAAGTCACACCTTTCCCAAGGCTGTGGAGAGGAGGCCTTGTCCTGAGAGATGCCAGCCATGCCAAAATTGGAGTTTAGCTGGGATTTTTCCCAGACTCAGAAGCCTCTGGGTGGTTTGTAGCACCCTCCCTTAGCCACAGTCAGTAAACTCAAGAAAAACATCAGAGCCCCTCCTTGGCTGCTGGGGTGTGATGGTTTTATTGGAGTTACCAGAGTTTTCATCAGCTGAGGGTCCAAGAGATGATCTTTATTAGGGAGGTGCTCTGGAACATCATGGGAAGTTACAAACCTGAGATCCCTTGTCCAGGATAACTGGGATTCCTTGTCTGGGATAGCTGGGAACACCTCAGCGTGCCTTTTCCCCAGGCTGCCAGTGGGCTGAAATGTCACTTCTGCCTACGAGCTCTCACTTTTTATTGTTATTCTCTTTTATTGTTATTCCATTTTATTGTTATTAAAGCTTTCCCACATGCCTATTCCTAAAAGGAGGGTTTGAGTTTAAGAGCAGTGGAAACATCGCGCTCAGGAGAGTTTGCAGATGAGTTCTGGGTTGGTGTTTTCCCCGTGGCAGCTGCACAGGGTAGGGAAACCACATGTTCTCCTGGAAATGGCACAGAACAATTTTCAGTTTCTCTGTCATCTAAAATGAGCTGAGACCTTGCAGGTTGTTGGTTTGTTTTCCTGACTCCTCCCTGCCTGATTTTGTAGGAGCAGAGTAGTTTCAAAGGGATTTTGTTGACTGTAAAAGATGCTTTATGGGAAAGGTGACAAGGAAACCACTTCACCCACTGGGGTAAAAGGCAATTTGGCTCTGGTAGAATTCCAGAATGGTTTAGGTGGGAAGAGACCTTAAGGATCATCCAGTCTCACCCCCTGCCATGAGCAGGGACACCTTCTACTAGCCCAGGGTGCTCCAAGCCCCGTCCAGCCTGGCCTTGGGCACTTCCAGGGCTGGGGCAGCCACAGCTTCTCTGGGCAACCAATAAATTTCCCCTTTTTCATGTTCAGAAAAATACTTTTCAGTCCTGAGTGGTATCACTGAAATACAAAAATTCACTGCTGCTCTGTCTTTTAGATACACCCCAAAAAGTGAACGTGGAAAACTGGGGATATCCTTTGGGTGTTCTGCCCTCTCTGCATCTTCCCTCTCTGCTGTCTCATGGGCACCATTCAGCGAGAGAAACGGAGCCACTTGAGCCACCTGCTCCAGTGGAAGGTGTCCCATGGCAGGGAGCTGGAACTGGATGACCTTTAAGATCCATTCCAACCCAAACCACTCAGTGACTCTGACAAACACCTTCTGTTCTGTGCTCTGACGGCTTCTCTGGAGCTGGCTGCTGCTCGTGTTGTGCCAGGAATTGGAGAGATCGCTGAAACACGGGGCTCTCCACAGCCAGCTGTTATTTACGTGGCTCTGCTCTGCTGCCGTGTGCCCCATTGGGACAAGGCAGTGTTTCAGCAGCCACTGGGGAGTTACAGAGGAGCCCTGGCTGCGTCGGGCTCGCCTGTCCCTGATGTGCTTAGAGGGGCAGCATGAGGGGCTCAGCATCAGCGGAGCTGCGGTCTGCGAGGCAAAGGGCTCGCCCAGACTCGGCTTATTGCACTAAATGGAGGAAAGGGCATTACCACGAGCTCCTGGCTGATGCTGCCCAGCACCCCAAGAGCAGGGGAGCAGGGTCCTGCAGCTCAGGGCAATCCCAGCGTGGTCTCCACTGCCATGTCCTCCTCGTCCCCTGTCCCTCGAGCCTGTCAGTGACACTGAAGGATGGGAGCGAGGATGCAAGAGGCAGCTCCCACCCCAGGGATGCAGCCCTGGGAGGCTGGAGCTGCCTCCGTGGATGCCTTCAGTTTATCAGAGTCACAGAGAGGTTTGGGTTGAAAACAACCTTAAAGAACACCTTGTTCCAACCCCCACATAGGGGCACTGGGTGCTGTAGAGCCTTGTACCTCCTGTTTTCTCTTTTCACAGACTCCTGTCAGTTTCCCTTTCCCTTTGCCTGTATTTTAGGACCCGTTCCCCCGTTTCAGCCCTGCATGCCACCTTAAAACACATCCTTGGTGCTGGGGGGTGCAGCAGCCACAACCCTGGCCCCTCCACTTGGTACTTTGACACCATCACCGTTTTCTCCTGCTTCTTTGCCCTCTTTTTTGTGCGTTTTCAGGCCTGAATTCCTTCAAAAGGTTCTCTTGTTCTCCAGCACAATAGATGCCCTTCGGGTGCTTGGGGTGGCCGGAGCAGAGCAGTATCCATCCCACCCCACGTGTGGACACAGACAAGGGCTGAAGATATCTCTTTCCTCCGGGAGGGTTAAATTTCTTCCCAGGCAATTGTTCCTGCTCCATCCCTTGACAAAAGAAGCCGGTTTTGTTTTTAATCCCCAGTTTATGGGCAATTAAGCAGCGGCAAAGGGCAGACAAGTGCTTTCCCCGGCGGAATGGAAGGAGCGAGCCAGTGTCATTGCTCAGACGGGGTCTCTCCTGGAGGGATGTAGCTCAAGGAAAGGGTGTTTGGCAGTGCTTGGTGTGTACGGGGAGCGTTGTGTGTAAAATCTGCTTAATTGTGTAGTTTGGAGCCCTCTCCTGCCAAGCTTTTAAAATATGCATATCTTGGTGCGAGCACACGGAGGCTCCACCGCCGCCGGAGGGAAGCAGGGCTTGGTTTTCCTTGTTTTTAAGTGCTTTAGCAAACGATCTCTGGGTAGGCTGCAAACCTGGGAGTGCAAACAGGCAAATGGGGTTTAACTGCGCCTTATTTTGCCCTTCAGTCTCAGTTCCGTGTGTACCTGGAAGGAGAGCTCAGTGCTCCGGCATCCTCGTGCAAGGGAAGTCCTATGGGAGCAGGGAAATAAGGGATTTCTGGATATTACATGATCTTTGTCGTAGATTATCTTTAAGGTCCCTTCCAGCCCAAAGCGTTTGATGATTCGATGGTTGCAGGGTGCTGTGGGCAGGGCCATATCCTAGGAACTCTCACTCCTACGGAGCCGGTGCTGCTCCCCTGCACCCTCCCTGCTCTGGGTCCCACCCACAGCACGGCTTTGGGGTGGTGTTCAGCTGGAAGATGTGCTAAGGATGGGATGTTGCTGCCTCTCCCCATTTCCCTGGGTGCTGTTAGCGTGGCTCAGGTCCAGGCAATCCCGGTGGGTGCACGGTGGCATCAGCCCTGTCCCCGTGCCAGAGGTGGGAGGTTGGCATTGGGCACGGAGGGATGGAGCCGTGTGCTTCTTTTTCTTGGAACCAGTCCTGGGGCCGTGGCCATCACCACTTTGAGGAGGACATTTGGGGGATATTTTGGGTGCCCTGAGGTGCCTCGTCCCAGCTGGGAATCACTTGTCCAGCAGTGGAGGGTGTTTGACCCATTTCAGGGGGTGGTGAGTGGGGGTGTCTTAGGTCAGAAATGAGACTGGCAGCAGGAGGAGGGTCCAGTCCCAGCCGTGCCTTAGGGAAGAGCCATCCCCGGGCAGGGACACATTCACTGCCAGGGGTCCCTGCAGAGCGGCCCCAGCCCCGGGGATCCCTGCAGAGCGGCCCCAGCCCCAGGGGTCCCTGCAGAGCGGCCCCAGCCCCACTCCCAGCCCCCCCCAGGTCCTGCTCCCGGCCNATCCCTGCAGAGCGGCCCCAGCCCCATCTCCCAGCCCCTCCCAGCTCTTGCTCCGGGCAAAGCCCTCCTGGCTCCGCTGTGCTTGAGCCTGGGATACAGTCGAGACCCTTCACTCGGTCCTTGGCTCCTGGAACAGGCTGCTGGGTGATGGTGTCCCTGTCCCAGGGGTGTTTGTCCCCGCGTGTTGGCCGCTCCACACGGGGAAGGCGTCGGGGCTCCTGCTCTTCGTCACTCAGCGAATCCCAGTTTTTGCTCCTGGAAACCATCCTGTGTGTGGAAGAGGGATGTGTGCAGGGTCCCGCACCACCCTCACAGCTGGAACCCTTTTATCCCCGTTTCTGGCAAAACTCAGCCACGAACACACACCCCGCGAGCCTCTCTGTGCTTTTCCTTCCAGGATTAACGTGCTGCTCTGACTCCCACAGGGTTCTGGCTCTGTCTGTGTCTCATCACCACTCAGAGCCTGAATTTTCAGTGCTGAGGATGCTCGGCAGCAGGGCAGGGAATCCTCTCCGCATGAACATCCCCGCGGGGCGCCGTCACTTTTCTCCTCCTTATGAACCAAGACACGCTCAAATAAATTAGAACATGTCTCCCATCTCCTTCAGCTTCTCACTGGGGTCAGGAGGAGCTGCAATGCTCCCTGATCACTGCCCTTCCCCGCTCAGCGCGGGAGCAGCCGTTCCCTGGTGGCTCTGCACACTCATCCTGAGAGCCCCGGCTCAGCCGCACCGACGGCAGCAGGCGCTGCTGGGTTTGGTTAGGGATGATTCATTTCTTTGAGACTTGTGATTCCGATGCTTCTCCGAGCGTGTTGGAGCTCTGTTGCTTTGCTCCAGTGGTTGCACTTCATTTTTAGCGTCTCTGAACACCCCGGCTGGGCGGGCTGGGGAAGATGAGCCCCTTCTGCTCGCCCCAGCAAGGCTGCAAAGTGTGGTCAGGTTTATTTTGAGGCTGACCAGCACAGCTGCTTTGCTTTGCTTCGCTTCCTCCAAAGCACGACCGTGGATAGATGAGGAAAATCCTTTGGGTTTCATCATGGTTTGCTCCGTGGTGGAAGCACTGAAGGCTCAGCCTTGGCAGAGGAACTGGGGCTTGCAGCAGGGTCTGTGCTTGGGGTGCTGCTCCACGGGAAGCTAAAGGCTGGGGGGGAGGATGGAAGGGATGAACAGACACTCTGCAAAGTGTTTCCTGCATTTGCAGAGGGCTGAGTTTGCTTTTGGGCTCGGTGCAAGGAAGGAGCTGGGTGATGCTGGACCATTCAGGGGGTTTGGGTTGGTGCTCCAGGGAAATGTGTCCCTGCTCCCAGGCCTGGAGGGTGTGAGCACTGTGGGATTTACTCCCTGGCTTTGGGCAGGTGGGCTCCTCCGTGCCTCAGTTTCCCCATCTGTAAATGGCACTGAGCAGCTTCAGGAAGTGTTTGAAACTCCTGGAGAAGGAGGAGGCAGTTTTGAAACACAGAGCAAGAAGCGAGGACTCCTCCAAAGGTTTTATGGGATTCAGCTTTCTTGGGGCTGGAAAAGCCTGCAGACCCTGCCCTGGGTACCCCAATAATCTCAGTTATTTCTCTTGGCTGGAGGGAAGCCTGAGGTTTCACACAGCTTCTCAAGTTGCCAGCTCTGCCTTCAGCTCCCCATCAACATCCTCCTCTCCCTTGATTTCTTCACTCTGCATCTTCCCTGTCTCACCCTTCTGGCCCATTTCTCCTGAAATCTCTGTGAATTTAGGGTTGAGAACTCTCTTCTCCCTCCTTGCTGGTCTCTGCTTGGAGCTGCCGCTGTGTCTCCATAACAATTTCACCTCACACTGTTGCACCGGGTCAGAAACCAGACATAAGAAATTTGGCCTTAAAAATGGCCCTGGCTGCTGGGAATTGGAGTTTGCAGGAGGGATGAGGAAGGAGTTGCTGTGAACTGGATGCAGCATTGAAGGTTTGAGGGCTTCTCTACCTCTGCCTGTGCCTCGCTGGGTGCAGGTGCCTGAATGATACTCCACACTTTAAATCCCTCAGAATTAAGGCAGGAAATCTTTTTTTCTGCAGCATCAAAAAACAAGCCTGGGTTGTTCTCTGCCAGGGCTGGAAAATTTCTCTCCCATCCTGGTTGCAAGATGCTCTGAGAAAGCACAGCAAGCCTGAGGAGCAGCGAGTGGGGAACGTGACCTGGATCCAGCTGGGTTTCTCACCTGGGACATCTCCTGGGAATTTGGCTTTATTGCTCCCTTTTCTTGACCAAGCAGCCATGCAATTCCCTTGGAGCAGAGCTTTACACAAGCACCTTTATCAGCAAGCATGGGACTCAGTCAGAGATATCAGTTAATTTGATAAGATCTGTTTTCTTAACAGAAAACCTGTGTTGATTTGCATCAATTAAATCTTCCTCTTTAATTCTGTATTCAGACTCTCAGCCATTCCAGCTGTATTGTTTGGGATCAGTGACGGATGGCCAGACCCATTGTTTCTGCAGGTCACTTTGTTTATCCCTTAAAAAACTGTCCCAAACAGGAGCTGCTTTCCAGTCCTCTGGAAGGGCTCAGGAGATGCTCAGTACTTGCACTCTCAGGAGCTGTTTTGCCAGCTCTGTGTGTTTAGATAGAAGTTATTTGGCTCAGCCAATTTAAAAACACCTAATTTTTATGGCTGCTGTTTAATATCCTCTATTTCTCTTGGGATGGAGAGGATTTCTTCACCCCTGTACAATGGAAAGACATCTGGATCCCTTCAGGAGCTGGAGCAGCAATAGCTCCTGAATGCTCCTGACTTCTCACTCCCACTGCTGTTCTTAGTGGATCCAGAGAAATGACACCACTGTTAGGCTGAGGGTTTGGGTCTAATTTGTGTATTTATTTATTTACTGAGAGTGTAATGCTCCAGTGATCCTTGGGGATCCTGGCGGGTTGGAGCCCTTCCCGGCTGGCAGGTGGCAGGGGTTTAATCCCCCAGCAAGCCCAGTCCAATAAAGCAGAAAGCCCTGCTAGCTTTAAGCCCAGGAATGGCCCTGCTGGCACTTCAGGATAAGCTGGTGCTTGGACAACTGCCTGGGCTGAGGTCCTTGCTCGGAGCACTGAGCCCCTCTGGAAGCTCCTGCCCCGAGTGCTGCACTGCCTCGCA
Source organism: Promerops cafer (assembly GCA_013398275.1). Lineage (NCBI taxonomy): Eukaryota > Metazoa > Chordata > Aves > Passeriformes > Nectariniidae > Promerops > Promerops cafer. Next base: position 73,938 of record VZSE01007694.1, on the reverse strand, counting down.
AGGGGATCTTTGCTCCTGGCAGGAATTCCCATCTCTTTCCTTTCTCTGCTGGATTTTAGCACCCCTGCAGCATCATTCCTACATCCCTACATCCTCATCATCCCTGCAGATGCATCCTCAGCATCCCCATATCATCATCACCATCTCTGCGTCCTTGTGATCCCTGCAACTTCATCCCTGCAACTTCATCATAGCTGCAATATCATCCTCTGTGCATCCTCATCATCCCTGCAACTTCATCCCTGCAACTTCATCATCCCTGCAACTTCATCATCCCTGCAACTTCATCCCTGCAACATGACCATCCCTACATCCTCATCATCCCTGCAACTTCATCCCTGCAACTTCATCATCCCTGCATCTTCATCATCCCTGCAACATCATCATCCCTGCAACTTCATCATAGCTGCAATATCATTCTCTGTGCATCCTCATCATCCCTGCAACTTCATCCCTGCAACATCACCATAGCTGCATCTTCATCATCCCTGCAACATCATCATCCCTGCAACTTCATCATCCCTGCAACTTCATCATCCCTGCAACTTCATCATAGCTGCATCTTCATCATCCCTGCAACTTCATCATCCCTGCAACTTCATCCCTGCAACATGACCATCCCTACATCCTCATCATCCCTGCAACTTCATCCTTGCATCCTCATCAACCCTGCAACTTCATCTGCAATTTCATCACAACTGCAGCATCATTCTCCTTGCAGCCTTATCATCCCTGCAACATCATTATCCCTGCATCCCCATTATTCCTGCAACACCTTCCCTGCATCCTCATCATCCCTGCATCCTTGCTATCCCTGCAACTTCATTCCCACATCCTCATTATTGCTGCAACTTCATCCCTGCAACATCTCCATCCCTACATCCTGATGCCTGCAGCATCCAGAGAGGGTCTCTCCCTCCTCAGTGCATGGATCCCAGCTGGCATATCTCCATCCTGCCTCTCTCTTTGGGGAAAACAGGCTGATCTGTGGGGCTGAGCTGGGACCAGGCACGTCCTGGTGCCTCAGGCCGGGCTCTGAGCTGTGACTGCGGCTCCTCCCAACCTTCCCACCATCACCAGCTGCTAATGAAGCACCCGGCTCAGACAATCTGATCTGGGCAGTTGGGATGCTCCAGTTGCCACGGTTTGAAGGAAAGGCAGAACACGGATTTTTTGCAAGATGAGAAGGATAAAAACAGTTGAATGAAATTTCTAGAAATTTTAGTGTCTCAAAGACAGAACAGAGCATCTCCCTGTATCAAAATAGGAGCCAGTCCCTTGAGTGTAGAGCTATGGATGCAATTCTGGCACTGCAGAAATTGGGGGATTTTTTGGGCCCTTTGCTGGACACCCCCATCCCCACATCAAAATGGGATTTTGGGTTTGTGCTCTGTGGGAGCGACTCCACAGTCCAAGCTCTGGGACTGGGATCAGCCCTGGCTCCTCCCATCACCTGGACTGGATTTATAAAATCAACCAGTTGCTCAGTATCTCATGAATTACATCAGGTCAGAACAAACCCAGCTTCATTAAGATAAAAACATGAGGAAAACTCACTTGGCACTAATTATTCTGGGTTTGGAACTTGCCGTTAATGTGAGATAACAGTTAATAACAATAATATATTTAATGAATCTTTTCCTATCTTTAGCTCACTTTAGACTGTGTGGCATCTAGTCCATTAAAGAATTTAATTAGAAAATTTTCATTTTTCATTTGTGGGAAATGGAGCTGGGAATTTGTCAGGGGGGACCAATGTGCAACTTCTCTTCCACTTTACTTGAAAAGAAAGGGACCTGTTCTTGTTTTCCAAAGCAGGCTGTGCATAAAAGTGGTTCTTTGCTTTGCCCAACAGATCACAGAAGAAGTTTTGAAATGAAGACCTTCAGGACTGTGTTGAGAAATAAAAACATCTCCAAGGAAAGGACAAACATCCCCAACATCCCCAACACGGTGCCCAACGCTGCCGTGGACCTGAGTGACAGAGGGCCTGTCCTCCCCAGCTAAACCCAGTCCATATTTCATATATACATATTTATATATGGAATATCTCCCACTTTATCTGTGTTTTCTAACAAGTGCATTATGTTGAAGGGAACATCTTTGGAGCCAGATTATCTTCAACTCACGTGCAATATAACGAGACTGAGCAAAGCCAGGAAAAAGGAGGAGGAGAGGTGGAAGTCACTTGGACATTATTTCAGTCTTTTTAAAATATTATTTTAAAAAAATCTCTTGAAAGATGAAGCAACCAGAAGGGACATGTTAAGCAGAGCTGCTAAAACTCAGTCCAAGTGTTTTCTCAGGGTGGGAGGGAGTGGGGGGAAATTCAGTTTCTGTCGCTGTTCCCTGGCGAAGGCCGCGGGCTGTTCTCAGCTCTTCGGGAATCATTCCTGTTCCATTTTTCTCACTTTCCTGGAAATGCCCTTTATAAGCAGCTCTGTGCTGTACCAAAGGCTGTGATTTACTTGAAGTCCTTATTTAGAAAGAAACATCTCTGCTGGTGCTGAGGAAAAGGGTGTCGAACGCTTGTGCCTTGTTTTTAGGATCACTCCATGAAAAACTAAGGACAAATTGAATTTCCAGGGTAGGAAAGGTCTAAAAACCCAATTCTTGGCTGACCACGCTCCCGCTTCATTTCACGAGAGCCTCTCTGAACTTGTCTGCACTTCCACAGTACCCCAGTCTTGTGGGAATATTATAGTGCTGCCTTGCTAATTCTGTAATAATCGGGAATTCCATCCCTCCTTTGCCCGTTGCTGTTTCATTTTGCACATTGAGGTTTTTGGTGGCAGGTTTAGAGCTGTGGGATGCCCATACTGGGCTGGGAAGCTCTTAAAGCTGGGCTTTCTATAACCTCACTGTGTTTCCAAGGGCTGCACGGATCAATATTATCCTGGTGCCACGAGATAAATGGTCTGCAAAGGGATAAATGATGTGCAAAGGGAAAAATGCAAATGGCAAAGGGGCTGATGGTCTCTCCTGCTTCTGGCTCTCCCTTTTTCCCCCTCCCCAGCCTCATCCTGCTGCCTCCATCTCAGCTTGGAGACTGAAACCCTCCCAGCACAGCCTCCATCGGAGGAGCAGAGTGAAACTTGGAGCAGCGTTGGATTTAAGGGTGAAAATAATGTTGGAGGGACTCAGATGAGCACAGGAACCTCTTTGTGCATTGCAATAATTCCCTGGGAATGGTTTGGGAATGTTAATTTCGACTGGAAAGAACCAAGTGAGCTGGAGCTTCCTCTGAAGCAGAGGCTGCTCAAGAGAAGGTAACAGGAACCAAAATTATTGTGTGTGAAACCAACCCTTGAGCTGCTGCTGCTGATTGTCTTTGGTGCCCAAGGACCAGCCTTGATGTCCCTGCCAGGTACCTGGAAGGTGGAGCAAGGACCACTCTTCCAGAGGGAAGCACCAAAACCTGGCTCCTTCCCCCAGTGGAGCTGTTTACCTGCATTTCACACGGAGCACCCACAGCAGCCACACCTGGGATGCCTCGAGGCACAGCCCCAGCGAGGATGCACTGAAAGAAGCCCCTGGAAGGAAATGGAAAACTCGGGAATACACAAGGCCAAGCAGCCAACTGCACCACGTTTCTGTCTTGCAGAAGAGCTTTGGAGATGAACGAGAACCCTGCACAAAAACATCAGCTGAAATTTGGGTTGAGAAGTTCCCCTAACGCTGGGAAACGATGTGATTCTTACAAGGAACGCGCCGGCTTTGGTGAGGTCGGGTTTATTTGGTTTGTTTTTGAAACACGGATAATTTCTTGGCTGGAATTCCTCCTCCTGCCGTGGCAGGTGCACCACTGGTGGTGGAGACTTTGTTCATGGCAGAAGGGCTTGGGGAACCCAAACACAGAAGTCTCCGGGGCTCTGCACAGGTGCAGGTTGGGCAGAATGGGCTGAGCGGGCGAAAAGAAGCAAAAGTGTTAAACCCAGCAGTTTTAGTCCATTTAATCAGCTGGAGAATGAAGAGCAAATATGGATCTGGCTCTCAGCAGGACATTGCTCCTCTCGTGTTTGTTCCCAGCATGGAAGAAACCCTGTGGGTAAATGGAGGAGAAAGGGCTGGTGCTGCTGGCACCTGGGTGTGCCCCGGCTTTAACAGCGCGAGGTGCAGAGGGAGAGTGGGATCGGGGACCAGGATCGCTGGAACACCGCATGGAGCAGTCCCCGAGCCCAGGAGATGAGCAGGGGGTGCCCGGGATGCCGGGGAATCGCGGAGGTGAAACAACCCGCGGTGTGAAATCGATGCGGTGCGAAAGCCGCCTGCACAAATTAGAGCTAATTAGAGCAGTGGCTCTCATTAACTTGGTTTGGCCGTGCCCTGCCCGGAGGCCAGCCCGTGGTGGGGGCGGGGAGAGGGAGCTTCTCCCCGGGATCTTCCAGCAAATTGCTCCTCCGGTAAATCCCCGCGGCCGTGGCAGCAGCCGGGGCGCTCTGAGCAGCGTTTGTGCCCCTGGCACAGCCAGACCCCTGCGGGTGTCCCTCCCCTGTCCCTGCACAGAGGAGCTGTGTCCCCTGCCTGTCCCACCGCAGCACTGAAATGAATTATTGCTCGGGCATAAAATCTCAGAGACCTTCACCGACCCCTTTGAAAAGCAGTGCCCGGTGTTCGGGGTGGGGGCTGAGCCGTTCCCATCGCGGGGAACTCCCAAGTGCGGGAGATGGAGCTGGCCTTTTTTGGGACATCTCACCTCCCAAACCCCTAAGGAGCTGCAAACCACATTTGTTTGCAGCCTCCCTGCAGCGTGACAGGTTCTCAGTGTGCTCTTGAGCCTGCAAAGGAGACTGAACAAAGCTTTAGCAGCTCTGAAGTAGTGAGAGACTGACCCCAAACCCACTTTTCCACCACGCTGGTGGGTTTGGGCTGCAAACAGCCAAAGCCCCCATGAAAGGAGGGGGACCCCAGGCTGCCCACACAGGTAAGGGCACATCAACAGGAGGAGAATTGATTTTCTGGATTGCAGCACAGACCTGGATCTTGGGAAGCCCTGGTCCCAAAGGTGTTATATTTAGTTTCTTTTGGAACATGATCTAGTAGCCCTTAAAATGGGGGATAGAATGTATCAGTACTAAAGTTATTTTTATTTTTCACCGGTCTTACAGAGAGCTTTTTTATGGTGTGTGTGTGTGTGTCTGTAACATGATTATACCTCATCTGTTTGCAGTAACCACTTGTTTCAGCATCACTTTGTTAGGGCTCAAAACTGTATTTTGATCATTAAAGTGGTGGGAAAAACCTTATCCCTTCACCTGGTGGGGCTGGTGTGTCCCACGCACCCCTCAGCCATCTCACACTGATGACAATCCTGCCAAATGCCACCTCTCCTCGGTGTTGCACGTCCTGGCGCTGACGACGTCGCTGCGTGCTCTTGGGTTCCTTGTGCTTGGTCGCTGAGCCAGCTGGGTGTTAATGTGCTTTTCCACAATAACTGAGAGTTTGGTAGTCTTTACCTGTCAGTCCAGTGTATTAATCTGTGTTGCCACCACTCTGAGCCCAGCCTTGTGCGTGTTGCAGATAACCATCGTGCCGGGACAGCCGTGGCAGCTGCGTTTGGCAAGGGAAGACAAATTAAAAATGTATCCAGTCGATTAAAAAAAAACAAACAAAAAAAAAGGGAGCGATTTAATGATGGCTGACATCAAGAGAAGATCCAAAAAATAGCGTGCTTTGATTCCCATAATCATCCCAAGGCAGGCTGCTCATCTTTATTCATAGCCCTTCAAAGCCGTGCTCCCAGACGTGGAGCAGCTCGGAGCCGTCGTGCTCAGACAGAGCTCTTTAGACGCTGAACACGCACCAACCCTTCCCCCTTTAATTTTAGGGTGCAATTAGTGACGAGAGCTCTGCTGTTGGCTCTGTGCTGGCAGAGAGGCAGGAAAAGCGGATCTGGGGAGCCGGGCTGGTGTGGGGTCACGGAAAGCTGCTGCTTTAATGACATGTGTTAAGCTGTTTTAAGAAGGCAGCAAAATTAGAAAGCAAAAGATGACCAGAAGTGTTTCAGGACACTAACGAAGGCCCAGGGGACACAGCACAGGGACAGGGCTTAGCAGTGAGGCTGGAACGGGCTGTCAGGCAGTGAGGGAATACCGGGAAGCTGCTCTGCCCTGCTGGATTTGGGGGAAAAGGCAGATTTTTGGTGAGGCCCTGGCACAGGGTGCCCCATCCCAGGAAGTGTCCAAGGCCAGGTTGGATGGAGCTTGGAGTAGCCTGTGGTAGTGGAAGGTGTCCCTGCCCATGGAAACAGGATCAGCTGTCCCTTCCAACCCAAACCACTCTGGGATTCTCTTAATTTGTGGTTCTGTGATTCCTGCAGTCCCATCCCAGCCTCCAGCCTCTTTCCACAGGCAAACCCCTGCAGGACTGACATCTCAGACACCAGCCTCGAGCATGCTGGAGGCTTCATTACCTCACACACTTGGGTGTTTTCTGAGCCAGGTGTTCAAATGCTGTTATTGCTACTGAATCCTTTTGAAATTAAGGAATTTCTGAGATAAGTTTTTCTTCCCTGAGTGCTCCCCACTCTCTTGCATTGCACAAATCCAGCTGGAAGTCTGTCTTTCAACCTGAGATTAAAGCCAAGAAGCAGCTCTGAGTGAATTAAATTACACATTCTAATCTCCATATTTCCACCAGCCTCTGATACAGGTAAATTATGTTTCTTTTTCCCATTTTTCCCGCTTAGTCCACAGTGATGTCATCAGTGCACCTGTAAAGGGAGTGGCCTGAGATTGCAACCATTGCAAGGCCAGGCACTGCTGCTGGGTTTTAAAAGCATCATTCCTATTCCAGAGGATGATTTCAGAGCAGGACAATTTGCCTGGAAACACACAAGTCATGGATAGAGCTAGAATTGTGAATCAAAAGGTATTAAGTGGAAAGGTAGTCAGGAAGTGCCTGAAATACTGGAATTTCAATGCAAAACTGTGTTGGCTGCCACGTCCCTTGTGCTGCCATTGGTGCACTGAAATTAGACTTTGGTTATCCCAAGGTCAGGTCTTGCAGGAAAATCACCCTTGCTGCTGGAGGTCAGGGATTCCATGGCTGAATTTGGCACCTTGCAAGGAGAACAGGCTCTCAATTCATCACCTGAGACCCCAAAACGTGGCAAAAGGGAGGATTTGCATCGTCCTCCAGCACAGGAGCAGCTCGTGTTTCTTAATTTCCCATCCTTTACTATGCAACTGATTTTCGTGGAATCTTCCCAGGATGGAGATGGCTGGATATAGTTTTGACTTTGCTTTCCTTCCTCCACATGTGCAAGTGGGTAATGCAGAAATGTTTCCATGACTGTCTCACCTGGGACATGCACTGGCTCTGTGAACAGAGAAACATTGGGAAATTCTGTGTATCCAACTGGAAATCTGGACTCGTCTCTAAATCCTGACTGATCAGGTGCCACAGGAGCGATGCAATTTTGGGCTGGAGATGTTAAATGCAGTCTTGTTACTCTGGGTTCATTTTAAATTCTGGTTTTGCCAGTGAGCTGTGTTGCAACTGTTTAAAACTTGGATTTTTTTAATACCAGTCTGATGCTAAAACCAGCTGCTGCATCCCCTCGTCCTGGTGACTCCACCATGGTGTGGGCCTTGTGTTCAGTTCCCAGTTTAAAAAAGTGATTTTTTTCAGTTGTGTGATTTTTTTACCTGATGTTGGATTTATTTTTTAAATTGTTTTTTCTCATTAGAACTTGAAACTGTTCTTTCATACGCAAAGTTCAATAAAACGGCTGAACTGCAGCGTGTGGGGTTTGATACTGAAGTGGGTGAAGAGGAGATGTTGGGATGGAAAGGGTGGAGTCAAGGTGAGGTTTGAGAAGTGTCCCCTAATGTGAAGTCATTTTTCAGGATTAAATAAGCTGAAATGGAATGCTGTTCACAGGAGTCAGATTTACCCTGCTAGAGAAATAAAATCCTGCACATTTCCAGCACCCCACCCAGCCACCTTCCTCAGCTCCAGGAAAACCCTTAAAAATGTTGATGATGTGTCACAAGAAGGGATCAGGGTCACTGATGGTTCTAGGGCACCCGAGTGCAGGAGGAGGGGTCTGACCCACCCACTCTGATCTCAGGTGGAAATCCTGCAAAAGGAGCTCGGAAGCTCGTTCTAAAACTTTGTTCTTGGCTTCAAACCACATCTGTGAGCTTCACCCAAAAGTGAATGTGGCCAAAGAGTGTCAAAGTTTTGGTTTAGGTTTTTGGTTGCCTTAAAAATATTGAAGTTGTTTCTCCTGTGTTGCCCAGAGCAGCTGTGACTGCCCCAGCCCTGGGAGTAGCCAAGGCCAGGCTGGAGAATCTGGGCCAGTGGAAGGTGGTTTCACCCATGGCAGAGGGTGAAACACGATGAGCTTTAAGGTCTGTCCCCACCCAAACCATTCCAAGATTCCATGGCTTGATGGTTCCATGATAAAATGACCTGAGCTGTGCACCCAAGTGCTGCTGTGCTGTGTCCAGGGCCAGAGGTCCCAGGCTGCTGCAAGGGGATTTTATTTTAGTGGTCACTGAGCCAGGAGCACGGACTGTTATCCCAAGTGACTGGGTTATTTTCGCAAATCCCAATTCTGGGACTGAAATCCAGGAGGAAATCCTGCAAGAGGCTTCAGGTGCTGAGCTGGGGGCTCAGGAGTGGGAGCAGAGCAGCAGCCACGTGTGCCCACAGCCAGCCCGGACAGGATCACACCAGGGGAATTCGACAGCGATGGAGAACCTCAAATTCCCAAACTTTACCAAAGACCTTGATCCTGTCGGCCTCGGAAATTGTGTTAGGGGCAAAGAAGTTCCTAGAAAAGCAGTACTGAGTGCTGGAACTGGTCTGTGTGGTTTCACCTCCCTCTGCTCTCGAGGTTTGCTGTGGGCACCAGCTCTGCTGGGGGAACACGATCCATGGTGAGCAAAGTCAGCTCCAGCTCAAAAACTCCCAAATCCTCTCAGTGTGGCTGTGCTGGATGGTACCACAGTAACTCCTGGCTGCTGTGGGTGGCAGGGCAGATTTGGGGCTGGTTCAGGGGCTCTCTGGGTTTTAGCAGCTTCATTCTGTGCTGCGACCTTGATCTCTGTATCAGCCCCCTGAGGGGTCAGGTGTCTCCAGCTGCAGGTTTTGACTGATGCGTGGTTACCTGAGGGGTGCCTGAACATCCAGGAAAAACAGGATGGGGCAAACTCTGAGATACAGATGGGGCAGGAGTGGCACCAGCCAAAACCAGGCCCAGTTAGGAAGGACAGGCCTGGCTCCTGGGATTGCTTGAGGAGCCACGGGAAACACCTTCCACACCACACTGGTGCGTGGAGGGCAGGGATCCCACACCCAGGCCAGGAGGAACCTTGGCTTGAGGCGCTGCCCAGCCCCGGTGGGCTCTGCAGGGCTCCCAGCCCATCCCTGGGGTGGTCAGTGTGTGCAGGAGATGGAGCTGCAGAGGGGCAGGGTGTGGTCAGTGTGTGCAGGAGATGGAGCTGCAGAGGGGCAGGGCGTGGTCAGTGCGTGCAGGAGATGGAGCTGCAGAGGGGCAGGGTGTGGTCAGTGTGTGCAGGAGATGGAGCTGCAGAGGGGCAGGGCGTGGTCAGTGCCGCAGCGCCTCTGCCCAGAGCCCCGCCGTGTTTGCCAGGCTTTAGAGGGAAGAGCTGAGGGGGAAGAGAGGCTGGAGGGGCACGGTGTGATTCCAGGGTGGGTGTTTCCTGCTGCACGTCCAGAGGTTCTAAAGGGTCAATGGCCCCGAGGCCGTCCCGCAGTGTTGGGTGCTCAGAGCCACCCCTGCACCGAGCCCTGGTGCTGCCGGGGTTCGTCACAGGGAAATTCAGCTTAAATGAGGCTCTGGAGGAACCTGGCTGTGCACAGGATGGTCTCTGCTGCCTTTTAGCTCCTGCTTTGCCCTGCCAGAGTATGGGCATCCCCTGGGAGGACTGGTGGCTGTGGCAGCTCCAGCAGCACATCCCTGCGCTGCGCTGTAAATCCTTCCCTTGCTGCCTTGAAATTTCCTGCTTGGGAATTTCCCTGGGAGCCATTTGCTCCCTGCATTATGAAGAAATATCGATTCATCATTCCCTGCTCAGCACCTCTGCACCGTGCAGGATTTTATTGACCTGTGTCCTGTCCCTCTTTCCAAGCCAGAGCATCTGGATCTTCCAACTGTGACTTTTCCAGGATGCCTCAGAGGGGCTCTTCCAGCTCCGAGTCAGGCTCCTACAGGTATTTCCCTGCTCCTCAAAGCACATCTGGCTAAGAAGCCCTTGTCTTGGACACTTCACTTCCTACCTTTTGGGTGGATAGTGGTATCCAAAGGATCTTCCTTTGTATTCCCACCAGGCCTGGAACCCTCCTACGATGGCTGCTTGTCCACCCCTCTGCTCTCATGTTTATCCATGGGAATGCTAAGGTTTTAATTTCCCCTGTGGAGTTCTCCTTTACTTAACAGCACCTTGTCCAGGCCGTTTGTTATTATTCAGTTTATTGATAGATTCTTGATTTTGTTCTCCCAGTGCTGCATTTCCAGCCCCTCCCTTCACCATGCTGGCCCACAGGCAGCCCCAATCCCGAGGATTTGGGTGGTGTTTCTGCCCTGGGGGTATTTGGGAAGGGTGGAAGAGATTTTATTTCCTGCCCTGTCTGACGTTAGAGTCACCTCTTGGTTTATCATGATGGCAGGAAAGGAAATGTTCCTCTGCCTTCCCAGGGCTGTGGAATCACAGAGGGTGCTGCAGCCATTCCCCAGAGTGAAGGGATTTTGGGTGCTCCCAAGACCTTCCCTCAAACACGAGCACTCTTTAATATACCAATATTCACAGCCCCAGAGGGTTTGAGCACAAATCAAGGGAACCCTCAGGACCTGGACCGTGGATCTGAGCTGCTCTTGCCCAGGCCAAGTCACCAGCACTGGGGGTGATTCCACAGCTCCCAGGGGTGCTCAGGGGTGCCTGGTGGGTGCTGCTTGTCTGGGAAAACGTGAGCTGGAAGCAGAGTGTGGGGAGGGGGAGAAGGGGAAGCCGTGGCTAAAAATAGCTATTTTTGAAAGAAAGGGATGAAAAACCTCTTAGAAGAAATGAGGGGAGAGGGGGAGTGTTTCCATGGAAACGGGGAAGTCTGTCTCTTCCCAAAAGAGGGGGTGGGAGATGAAGAAATAGTAAATACAGCAGAGGAATGACGGGGAAGGGGATGCTGCGTGTCAGTTGATCCCCATGGATCCCGGTGGCGCTCCCCGTGGATTCTGGGCAGGTGGGAGCAGGTGGGGCTCTGGCACTGCCTGCCCACACAGCCTTGGAAGTGTCACTTTGCACCCTCCCTGTGCCACCTGCAGCCCTGGATCTGTCACCTGCCCAGGCCACCAGAGAGAGCAGTGACCCAGCGCTGCTGGGGACACCTTCCCAGGGCCAGGCCAGTGTCACCACCATGGGGCATCTCCAGCTGCTCCTGGCAGCTCGGCAGGGACAATAAATAAAGAGTGTCCTCCAAATGCTTTGGAAATGTACATCAAATCTGGGCCTTTCTCTTCCAGGAATTTTCCTCCATGGCATGGCCCCTTCCAGGGGAGGCTGCAGGGAAGGGAAATGTGCTGGGCACAGGGGGGGCTTGGCCACAGGGCGAGGGCAGCTGGGGGCTTCTGGAGAGATTGAGGGCAGGCAGAGTGGGCTGGCCTGGCCTGGAATTTGGCACAGCTCCCAAACTGGCACCATCCACAATTTGGCCAAGTGTGACTCACAGTTTGGCACAGCTCATGGTTTGGCATGGCTCAGAATCTGGCACAGGCCAGGTTTGGCATAACCCAGGATTTTAACTAAAAGGGTTCAATTTAGATTTGATACAAGGAAGAAATTCCTCCCTGGGAGGGTGGGCAGGCCCTGGCACAGGGTGCCCAGAGCAGCTGTGGCTGCCCCTGGATCCCTGGCAGTGCCCCAGGCCAGGCTGGACGGGGCTTGGAGCAGCCTGGGACAGAGGGAGGTGTCCCTGCCATGGCAGGGGTGGCACTGGATGAGCTTTAAGCTCCCCCCAACCCCAACCATTCTGTGATTCCATGATTTGGCACAGCCATGGGGCTGGTGTGTCCTGTAAGAGCCCAGCACTTTGGCCAGCTCTGTGGCCATTCCACTCAGGGCCAACTCGTGTCTGACACTGCCTCGGTGCCACCACGCCCACAGTGCCACCGTGCCCACAGTGCCACCACGCCCACAGTGCCACCACGCCCACAGTGCCACCACGCCCAGGCCACGGGGAAGGCACTCCCAGCCTGAGCCCTTGGCTTCTCCTGCTGCAGCAGCTCTGCGGGGGAGGAAGAGAAGAGGGAAATCATCCTCTCAAACCACTTTTCCTCCCAGCTCATCTGCAGTCCCGCAGCTCCCTGGGGAGGGATGAAAGTTTGGGGTGATGGGAACATCTCACCCCACTCCGTGGCTCAGATCTGACCTTCAGCAGCTCTTGGCCCCCTCCCAGCACCACCAGACACTCGGGCTGAGACACACAGGCTCTAAAAACAGCGTCTGCAGGGCTGCTCATCCCATCTGTGCTGTGAGGGAGATGTTTCCACCCTGGCCATCGCCTGCATGGGGAGCCAGTCCCAGGGCTGAAGGCTGGAGGGACTTGTGTCCCACCAGGGCAGCGCAGAGGGGACCCTGAGGTCACCTACAGCTCCCCCCAGGCAAAGGAAATCTGTCTGCAGGCACTGGTCATCTCCAGCCGAGGTTTTGGCCGTTTCCAGCAGTGTCATCTCCCCTGCAGGTTTCTTCCATTTCCCCTTAGTCTTCTCTTCCCTAATCTCAGCAACCAGAAGGTTTCCACTTTTGGCCCCATTTCCCTGTTCCTTGGTGAGCACCAACCCCTGGGGTGAGAGAACAGCCCCCCAGAACTGGCGGAAGAGGGATGTTCCATCAGGAGATGGGCATGGGCTGAGTCCTGGGGAAGAAGGGATCAAGATGTTCATCACCTCCCCTTCACCCTGGGGTGCCACAGCCAGCCCTGGCTTGGCAAAGCAGGTGTTTAATTGGCACCATGGGTAAAGGTTTGGGCACATTTGGAGCCCTGAAGCTGCTCAGTTCTTGGTCCCTTTGGAGCAGGAGGACTGGGAGGACAGAGGGACATGGCTGAGTCCCCTTGGTGAGGACGTGGTGGCCCAGACCTGCTCAGGTGACACCTGCAGTAAAGCCCCAGCCCCAGGGATGCCGGGGGGGTCTGTCAGGGTGAGAGGCCTGTGAGTCCTGGCTCCTTTCAGAGCTGCAAGGAGGCTTTTGATTCCTTTTCCCTTCCTGAATTTGTGAAACCAAGTGCCTTTGAGAGCCTTTTAGCCGGCCTGCAGGAGCAGCCCAGGTGGGAGACACCCTCCAGGCCCAACATCCCCCGACGCCAGCCCAGGCCCGTCAGGGGCAGCCTGGCAGGAAATATTCCCAGCCACCCCCAGGACTGAAGTCCTCTGCCTTGTTTTGGTTGAGCTACAGGACTTCCAATCATCAAACAGTGCCCAGCTCCTCTCCAGACCGAGCCTCCAGGCTGGTGGAGCATCTTTGGAGGTAAAGTGGCAACTCAGCCATCCTGACCAAAAGAGAATTCAGACTGGAGACCAAAGGAGCTGTTTTTTAAAATAATTGGATGTTTTATTACAAAAAAACACCATGGAGTATTACAGAGGGATGTGTTTAATGTTAACTTTGCAAAGAGGTGATTTTTGCTGTTTTCCTTTCAGCAGTTGTGCCTTTCCAGGGACCAGGGGAACCACACAGGACCCAGGAGGATCTCCCAGGGACCAAGAGGTCTCTTCAGAAACCAGGAGATTCTCCCAGGGTTTAGGAGATCCTCCCAGGATCCAGGAGGTTCTCCCAGGGACAAGGAGCCCTGCCCAGCATCTTTTTGCTCTGCTCCTCCTTTCCCACGTCCCTCCAGGCAATGCCCCAGTCCTTCCCCATCTCCCAGCACCGGGGAAGCCGCTCTGACCTATCTCACCACGGTATTTTGGGGTTCACCAGCAGCCATGGCAGAGCAGAGCCGGCTCTGTGGCTCCGTGGCTCCGTGTTCCAAGGGCTCTGCTCATTTTTAGATGTCTCCTGGCATCCCCTCCTCTTGCCCCCACCCACCGAGGGGGGTGAGGAGGTGCTGAGGGTCCAGGAGCTCCATCCTCTGATGTCAGCAGCGGGTGGGAGGTTGGATGCTTTCCCTGGAGGGTGAATCTCAGCCCTGGGAACTGGCTTGCAGCTTTCACAGCTCCTAAAACAACACAAGGCCCAGTTATGTCAACACCTTCAGCTGGAACACCGTGGCACAGAAGGAGATGGGGCTCAGTGCTCTGCCCTGTCCGACCCCTCTGCTGGGCAGTGCTTGGTCCAGCTTGGATCCCCTTCCCAGAATGGGAATGTTGGCATTTGCTCCAGCCCTCAAAGTCCCTCTGGCTTTGCAGGAGGTGGGACAGGGTCCCCAGGAGGGACTCCACAGAGAGTTGCCATTGTGGCATCCTCTCTGAGGCTGTGCAGGAGGCGTAAAGGTGGTGGCACAGGCTCTGTCCTCTTTGGAGAGCTTGTCCCACCCCTTCCCTGGCTTGGCATGTGCAGGTGCCCACCCTGGGTGCCCTGAGCAGTGGGGCTGGGTGTGGGTTGGGCTTTCCAATGACCCTGGGACTTGAATTCAGCTGTTCTGGCTGAGGCCAGGCCTGGGGATGACCCTGCCCTGTGGCTTTCATCCCTCCCCCACAGCAGCACTTCTTGGAGCATCTCCCAGACCCACTGACAGCAGGATACAGGGGAAAAAGGGGGAAAAAGCTCATTTTTTGCTATTTGTACGGCTGTCTGCAAACCCACAAACAGAGCCCTTGGGGGCATCCCTGGGAATGAAGGAAACAAGCAGAGATCACCCTGGACACAGGATTGCCTGGTTCCTGGAACATCCTCCCACCAAGTGCTTTTCCCAGCACCACACACGCAGACGGGGTAAGAATTCCAGTTTGGGTGTCTGTAAAGCCCATTGAGAGAAGAGAAATAATTCAGGAGGAAATTATTATTTAATAATAATACTGAGCAAAGGCGTCATCTTGTTAAATCCTTGTGAAACAGCCAAGTGGGTGCAGAGCTCAGCTCATCTGGTTCTCCGAAAGGCTGGGATCCGTCTGGAGCTGTCAGCGCGGCGGAGGGAGGCGGGCGCAGACACACAGACGATAATAATAGCTCACAATTAGGATAGTAAATCAGGAGAGAGCGTCACTCGGTTCAGAGAAATTCCCCTGATTTGCTGGAGACGGGAGTTTGGCTCTTTGTACCGCGCTGGTGCTGTTTGGATGACAAATCCCCCTGGTTTTGCAGAACCTTCACAAGGCGGCAGCAGGAGGAGCACGTTGGAAATTCAGCTCCACTTGAATTGTTCCATGCCCAGCCTCAGTTTCTACATATTGCATAAGGATCGGCCTTGGGCAAATCGTTTTCATGCCATGGCAGATCTGCCTCCAGAAAAGGCTGGAATGGTGTGGCTGGCATTGAAACCCCTCTGCCAGAGGAGCCTCCTGCCCAGCTGGATGTGTGCAGGAAGGAAACCCATAGTGCAAGGGCTGGTCGTGAAGGATTCCCAGTTTTCCTGTAGGGTTAGACGTTAATTTTCAATATTGGGATCTGGCTGGGGCTTGGGAAAACACAGTTTTTGTTTCAAGGTGAAGAGTGGTGTTGGGAGGAGCAGCAGGCGATGACGTCCCCGAGTGCTGCACCTGCTGGCTGTGCCACCCCCTGCTCCAGGCACCTCGGGGAGCTAAAATACTCTGATTTATCCCTACCATGTCCCCACATCCCCCTGGATGACTGGGCACCACACTGAGCACCGATTTTCTCAGGTATTCCAGGTGTTCCAGGCCCTCCATCCCGCCTCGGGGTGTCCCTGGAGAGACCACCCCTGGTGCTGGTAACTCCATGCAGATTTGACTGCTGTATATGGGAATGGAAATATTTCCCATCTCCTCCTCCAGAACGCGTGCCTTGGGTGCCAGGAGCCTTGTGGGACTTGTTGCTTCCTTGGTGCTCCTTGTGGGGCCATGGGGGGATGGCAGAGTGGTCCAAACCTCGTGCCTGAAGGCAGGGGTTGATCCCTAGGTCTTACATGTTGGTAGGAGCTTGGCCTTCCTTTGGGACGGGAGAAGCCTCCTCATGCAGGGACCTCAGTAAATGCAGAGAGATATAAAATTATTGCTTTTCACATCCTCGCCCCAGCCCAGGGCAGCGCCTGCAAGTCCAATCCTGCCCCATCCCCTTCCCCAGAGCTGCAGGGAGCTGGTGGTTCTCCGTCCCCCAGACCTCCCCGAGCAGATCCCGGCTATCACCAAGAACACGGGAGGGACGGGAGCCGCACGGCAAAGCAGCACCGTGTACCCAGGGATGTGATTATTTCCCAGTGGTTGAAATCTAGGTCTCCTGCTTGGGAGGAGGGGTGCGCGGGGACGGGGGGGAAGACGCTCATATTAATCTTATGAATATTCATGGCGAAGCTGAGCTGCCTTCGGAGGTTGACTCCGGGGTACGAGTTCGGGGGGCTGTAGGTGAGAGGTGCCGGCAGCGGCGGGAGCAGAGCAGCTGCTTGTGCATTCTCCGCATGCCTGACTGCAGAGCCAAGTGTAAGTTGGTGCCTTTTTCTCTCCCCCCCACCCCATCCCTGCATCCTTCCCCCTCTTCCCGCTGCTCCCCTGCTTAAGCACAGCCTGGCCAGGAGCGGTGCAAAGCGGGGGAGTCGTGCTTTAGTCGCAAACACGACCCCAAACCGTGTGACTCCCTTCCGCCTGCAGTGCTCAGTGCGGGCAGAGAACAAACCGAGGGGCTTTGGGCAAATCTTCACCTCCTCCATCCTCCCCTTCAGCCCCCAAATTTGCATGAATTAACCCTAAAGATGCTTGAGGGGGGGCGGAGGTAGTTTGCCAGGACAAGCAGCAGTGGGGAGAAAGTAGGAGAAACTGAGTGCTGGGATGGGTGATGTCAACTGAGATGATGCTGTAACCCCCTCCGCCAAGCACCGAGCATCAGCGCGTGCATTTGGAGTGGGAGGAAGAAGCCCAGAGCCCCTGCCAAATAAAAATCAACATGTTAAATAAAAACAAAGTCAATTTCTGTGCTGTTAAACAAATCTGGGGTGTTTGGGGAAGGGAGAAAGGGGAGGAGAGAGTTTATGGGCAGGAGGAAAACGGCATGTTTATTAAAAAATAAATAAAACATTGAAGGTTGGTTGATCTTTGGTGAGATGGGGGTTTGTGGCTGCCAGATCTTTCCTGCAGCAGCACGAAGATGTTGTTTGTGGTGCTCTGGTGTGATGCTCGGAGCAGCCAGGGAAGGTCAAATCCAGCTGAACTCCTTGGCGAGTCGCTGGCGAGCGAGTGGTGGGGAGAAAATGCAGGAAAAGGATAAAAACTGGGACAAATGCGACCTGCTCTCCTCTGGGCCTGGCAGAAAAGGGTTAAGAGAAGCGGTTGAATGCTGCAAGCCTCGTCAGGGTTGTACTATTTTTTCTAGTGCATAAGGAGAAGGGAGAGGAGGGTTGCACGGAAAAGGGAAATTTCCAAGAAAAGAGGGATCTGCGGCAATATCTGCACCTCGGGGGATGAAGAGAGGAACCAACAGGCATAAATGGCCTGGAGATGGCTGAAATCTTTGCCGAGGAGATTGGGACCGCGGGGTTATTTTCCACCTGCCTCCCCTGCCCGGTTCTGTAATCCTGGCTCAAAGTAGACAAGTCGAGTTGGAGCTGAAGAAGGGAGGTTAGAGGGGTTTTTATTTCATTTGGGAGGGAAAAAAAAATAAAGCAAAAAATGAGAGGTTGGTTGGCCCTCTCCGGGCTGAGCATCTCCATGGTGCGAGGCAATGCAGGATGATCCAGGGGAGAGCTCGTCGGGAGCAGGGATGCTGAGGACCCGGCACCCACCGGGGACATGAGCCTCAACATCCCCACGAGAAATTTCGCCCAACGGAGTCGAATTCCCACGGGGGTGGGTCGGCCGGGGGGCTGGCTCTCGGGAGGATGGGGAGGGTGGATGCAGGTCGCCTGGGTCCCGCGGCCGGGGCCGCAGTGCTGGCGGGTGCTTGGAGCCATCAGCGGGGGGCTGGTGGCCTTGGCGGGGGCACAGCCAGGGACCGGCGGGGGGTTCGCTCTGGTGGATGAAGCCGGAGCCTCCTGAGCCACCGGGGAACGCGAGGCA
Organism: Promerops cafer; assembly: GCA_013398275.1. Lineage (NCBI taxonomy): Eukaryota > Metazoa > Chordata > Aves > Passeriformes > Nectariniidae > Promerops > Promerops cafer. The sequence continues at coordinate 55,811 of VZSE01007694.1, read as the reverse complement.
ATGGCCGTGGGAGCTGTGCCCGGTGGGTGCCACCGACTCCCGGGTGCCGGCGGGGCTGGGAACCCTCCGTGGCTTTGCGGAGCCTCGGCTGCCGGGGGGGCTGCGTCGTTCCCCCCCCGCTCCTCCGCCTGGCACGGGCTCGGCGGGCAGCCGGCCCCGCTGGGCTGAGCAGAGCGCAGGGACACGGGGCTCTGGTTTTTTCCGCCTCGGCGCTGGCGCTCTCGCCCTCCTCTCTCTCGTGTTGCAGTGCAGGTTGGGCGGGCAGCGGGCGGGCGGCTCGCGGCCGGGGAAAGCGGGTACCCGGAGGAGCCGGGGCTTTGCGGATGCTCCTTGCGGGCCCCCACGGCTTGCTACCTTCTCGGTGTTTTTTCCAGGCGATGCCACACCTCCCGAGGACACTGGGGACATCGGGTTTTGCTGAGCTTAGCAGCTTTTCACCGTCGTACCGAAGGCATCAGACAGACGCTCATCTGCCCTGAAGTGCAGATCTGCAACAGCTCCCGGGAAGACTCTGTCTCTCTGTCTCTCTGTCTCTCTTTCTCTCTCTCTCCAGTCCAAACCATTACAAGACCTGACTTCCACCATCTGGGAATCTAACCCCTCTTATGTCCCTTCTCCTTTTTCTACGATGACTCACCATTATTTTTAACTTTGAAGAGAGAGGAAATTATGGGGATCTTGGAAGCCTGTATTTCTCTCTAGGATTTCCCCAGGGTCAGATAATCGGTGTTACTAAGAGACACTAAGATTTGGCTTCTCCAGGTAATGTGATTTGTTTTCTGTGTGCCATGGTGGTTTGCAGAGGATGACAGGAGCCGGGACACCAGCGGTCGAGGAGGGGGACTGCGGTGGTCCGCGGGGCAGCTGGGACCGCCGGCTCCACATTCCGGCAGCCGCAGAGCTTGGCTGCAGGCAGGGAGGGCAGCATGTCACCAGGGAAAGAGGATTGGGAAGGTGTTAAACTTAAAAGCGGAGCTGGAGCTTTCCTGGAGGGTAGATTGCCTGAGATCGCACGGTTAAATGTTAATTAACCCTTAGCTGCATGCCTGGGAATGAACTGAGCCCGGCACCCCGCGGGGTCCTCTCGCCACTTCAGGGCTGGATGGGGTTATTTTTCTTCCTTCCTTTCTCTTCCCTTCCCCCTCTTTATTTTTTTTTTTAACTGGAATTTTTATTTTTAGCCAAAAAATAAGCCCTGGTTTACCAATGCCAGTTTTTCCACGCTGGTTTTGAACAGGTGACGGTTCCTCAGGTGTTTTCTCTGTTCCACCTAATGGGTTTAGATGGGAGTTGTTGAACTCTGTCCCAAGGAAGGCAAATTAACCCCTCCAGGAAGGGGATAGACGAGCTAGAGAAGGGATCTGCTCTCCTCCCCCCAACTTTATTCCATCTCTCTCTCTCAGCAGGGGCGATTTTCTTTCTTCTTCTTGTTCTTCTTCTTCTTTTTTTTTTTTTTCCCTCTTTTTTTTATCTCATCCCTTCGCCTTTTCATGAGACTCTTCCAAACCTACGTACCTGTCCTTCTGCAGGATAGTAGCCCTGCCCTGAACCCGATCCCACCACCGGGCGCTGGGAAGAGTTTAGCATAAGGATTTCTTTTAAAGCCCAATATGACAGTTGCTACTGGAGATCCTGCAGATGAAGCTGCAGCTCTTCCCGGTCACCCGCAGGACACGTACAACCCCGAGACCGACCATGAGTGCTGTGAGAGGGTGGTCATTAACATCTCGGGGCTGCGCTTCGAGACGCAGCTCAAGACACTTGCCCAGTTTCCAGAGACCTTGCTAGGGGATCCTAAAAAGAGGATGAGATATTTCGACCCTCTCCGGAACGAGTATTTCTTTGACCGGAACAGACCCAGCTTCGATGCCATTTTGTACTATTACCAGTCCGGGGGGAGGTTGCGGCGGCCGGTTAACGTGCCCCTAGACATCTTCTCCGAAGAGATCCGCTTCTACGAACTGGGGGAAGAAGCCATGGAGATGTTTCGGGAGGATGAAGGCTACATCAAGGAAGAGGAGAGGCCGCTGCCTGAGAACGAGTTTCAGAGACAAGTGTGGCTGCTCTTTGAGTACCCCGAGAGCTCAGGCCCTGCCAGGATTATAGCTATTGTCTCCGTCATGGTGATTTTAATCTCCATCGTCAGCTTTTGCCTGGAAACGTTGCCCATTTTTCGGGATGAGAACGAAGACATGCACGGCAGCGGGCTGAGCCATCCCCCCTACTCCAACAGCAGCATGGGGTACCAGCAGTCCACTTCTTTCACAGACCCCTTCTTCATCGTGGAGACACTTTGCATCATCTGGTTCTCCTTCGAGTTCTTGGTGAGGTTTTTCGCCTGCCCCAGCAAGGCTGGTTTTTTTACCAACATCATGAACATTATAGACATCGTAGCCATCATTCCCTATTTCATCACCTTAGGGACGGAGCTGGCCGAGAAGCCAGAGGATGGTCAGCAGGGCCAGCAAGCCATGTCCTTGGCCATCCTTCGAGTCATCCGCTTGGTGCGGGTCTTCAGGATCTTCAAGCTCTCCCGGCACTCCAAGGGGCTGCAGATCCTGGGGCAGACTCTCAAGGCCAGCATGAGGGAGCTGGGCCTCTTGATATTTTTCCTCTTCATCGGCGTCATCCTCTTCTCCAGCGCCGTCTACTTCGCCGAGGCCGACGAGAGCGAGTCCCAGTTCCCGAGCATCCCCGATGCCTTCTGGTGGGCTGTGGTTTCCATGACGACTGTTGGCTACGGTGACATGGTCCCCACGACCATCGGGGGGAAAATAGTGGGTTCCTTGTGTGCCATCGCTGGCGTATTAACGATTGCCTTACCAGTGCCCGTCATAGTGTCTAACTTCAATTACTTCTACCACCGGGAGACCGAGGGAGAGGAGCAGGCTCAATATTTGCAAGTGACCAGCTGCCCAAAGATCCCCTCTTCCCCTGACCTAAAGAAAAGCAGAAGTGCCTCTACTATTAGTAAGTCTGATTATATGGAGATTCAGGAAGGTGTAAACAATAGCAATGAGGATTTCAGGGAGGAGAACTTGAAGACAGCCAATTGCACCCTAGCTAACACAAACTATGTGAATATCACCAAAATGCTAACCGATGTCTAGTCGCTAAAATCTAGGCCCGTATTTAAAGCTGAAGTGGAACAATTGCAGATATTGAGTGCTGCTCTGCATTGTAGTTAATACAGTATTTTCTACGGTGTATATTTGGTTCTGCATGGGAAGCAATAGCTGTGTAAGTGACTTTTAACCTTTGATTTCCGCACCGAACAAGCATCCGTGCAAAAAACCCCAACAAACCCAAACCATTTTGTTGCCCTTCTCCCATCCCAGGCTCGTGGGTTTCCAAAGATACGGAGGGGACGGGCACTTGGAGCAGCAGGACGGGGATGCAAGGGGCAGGTCTGGGCCGTCCCGGGGTGCCACGACTCCTGGTCCCCGTCCCGAGTGACAGCCAGCTCCCAGGCACAGGGAACAGCTGGGGAAGGTCAGGTAGAATGTCCAGGAGGGCTGCTGCAGGCGTGGGGCCGGATTGCTGGAGGGCTCGGGCTCCTGCCCCGGGAAAGCCGAGCGCGACCGCGGCGCCCGGCTCGTGTTTCATAACTGAAAATGCTGCATGCTGCAATAGTTTCAGCCACTGCAGTGTGCCAGTGTGAGGCCCAGGGGAGGGATAATTAGTGTGATGGCACATTATTTATTAAGTCTTAAATTTTCTATGCGAGGCATCGGGAGGGACGAGTAAATAAATCAAGAGCTTGGAATTTATTTATTTATTTAGATGACACTTCCATCATCAATATTTCCAGGATCACCAAAGACACCTCCACTGATACATTGAAAATGAGTTGGAAAAAGCATCTTTTTTTATATCTATATATAAAAACTGGAGCAACTATGCTGTGGCCTATAACATATTTATACTGCAGTGAAATTTAACCAGTAATACAGTACAGCTGCATGGATATTTGTTGCATGAATCTGAATATTTAATACACACACAAATATATATTTTCTTAGTAGAAGATACAGTATTCATGTTTATAGTGTTTATAGATTCTCCGGTGGCTCGAAGGAGATTCATGGGAGTTAAAAAAATCTCCATTATGGTTAAAAACCGGATGAGGAAGGCGTGTGCTGACAACAGCTGGACAGATAACAGTGCAAAGCCTGAGAGATAACAAGGCAAAGCCTGAGTGTCCGAGCATCCAGACACGAGAGCTGAGGAATACAAGCCAGGGAAGGTGAGCTGAAAGTTAAACACCTGCGCTCATTATGGGGCGAGTAATTAGTCATTAATCGTGGTGTCAGGAGCAGAAACCACGGCGGATCGGAGAGGGCACGAGGAGCAGGTGGAATAGCAGGTTCCAGCTCTCCTGACTTGTTTGTTCAGCAGTTTTCAGCCGTTCCTGTAGAATTCCTGTGTGTGTGTGTATAGATATTTAGAGAGCGACTACAGGGCCGAATCCTCAGCAAACAGCGCTTGGGGCTTTGAGGACTTCCCGGCTCAGGGCTGCTGGGATGGTGGGACGTGGACTGGAGCAGGGTAGCCTGCCCCTGGAGCCCGTGGGTCACCAAGGCAAGGTGTGTTTTGGGCTTGAAAGCTCCTTTTCAACCCCGTCAGGGCTGGGGGTTCACTCCTTTATGATGGCGCGGGCACGTGCTGAGGCGGCCTGGATCCGAGCTGGCACCTCTGAGCCTTTGCTTTGCCTTCTTCCAGGGTGTTTAAGAGCAGTGGGTCAAGGTGCAGAGAGCCTGAGGTTCTCTCTCTTCTTCATCCCCGGTGTTATTTGGGGATGCACGAGAGCTGCTGATCCATGGGGAATCTCACCTGCTTTCCCCATCCCTATGTGGTTTTTTTTGTGTTTTCCCCATTGCTGACAATCCTCAGGGAGAGGTCCCCTGCTCCTCTGCCAGGTCAGGGGAGATGGAGGAAAATCTCTGCCCAGGTCACGGCTGAGCGAAGCCTCCCTGGGCTGTGGAACAGGGTTCAGTCAGGGCGAATTTGGGCTGAACTGGGGCATGATCACTGAAACACTGCATGAAGGGTGAGCACAAGGAGCTTGGGGAGGGGTCAGCCAGACCCTTCCTTCCTCAGAGAGGAAACCCCTGCTCCTGACAATAATCCAACCAGTGCTAAAGTATCTACAGCAATGGCTCCAAATGCTACCCCAGAGCAGGATCCATCTTGTGCTGACGGGGCTCCACTTGGCCAGGTGGAATCACTCCTCAGTTTTATTTGATTGATTGATTGATTGATTGATTGATTGATGCCTGGCTATAATTACTTCCAAGTGTCCATGGTTTGTGCATAGCAGTCCCTGCTTCTGCGTGGGGCAGAGGACCAGCAGCATCCATGGGCTGGGGTTCAGGGGTGCTCAGCTCCCCAGCCTGTCTTTAACTGATCTCATTATTTTGGGAGTCCTGCACTCCCACTTTGCTGTGGCAGCCTGGGAATGGGAGACCCTGAAGCCCCTTCACGCGCGCACACAAAGAAGCCAACACAACCAAAAGCAATAAATCTTGAGTTCTGAAGCTCATCCTGTTGGACGGGCCAGGGCTGGCGAGAGTCACCAGCTCAGGCACAGTTCCCAGGGCGGTCGGCCAACTTCCACGGATCCGGCTCGCGGTGGCTCCGTGGGGACGTGGGCTCACACTGGGGGGCTGCCTGATGTGCTGGGATCCTCTGGCTGCCCTTGGCACCAGGTGATCCCATTCCTGGTCAGGGCTGAGGTGTTTTTCTGGTGGTTTTACTGCAGGTACTTTGGAGGATGCTGGCACTCAGTGAGACTTTGCCAAGTGTCCGGTTGTTGAAGGCCCGTGGCCTTGGGGCGGTTTGGAGGAGCGTTGGCCAAAGCATTGAGTGTGTTGTGGTGGTTTGGTGAGGAGGAAGGTGAGGTTTTCCTTTGGGGAGGTGGGGTTTTGGGCACGGTGCTCCTGTGGGCTTTCCAAGGCCAGGCGGGAGGGGAGAGTGGATCCGTGAGCAGGATCCAAACATCCAAACCCAACCTCCAAGCTGGGGCGTCCTGGCTGCCTTGGGAAGATCCACAGTCACTCAGCAGGGGCGAATGGGGATGAAGAGCAAGAGGCCACCTCCTGCTGTCACTGAGGTGAGGTGGTGGCTGTCCCATGGCAGGGGCCAGCACAGCCAATCCCTTCCTTAGGACAGATCCAGCACCTCCTGCACTGACCCTGGCAGATGCTCCTGGGGAAAACGAGCCCTGGTGGGAGAGCAGCTCTGGGCTGCCCCTGCTTGGGGCACAAGGAAAATGCCCAGGGTCAGTGCTCAGATGTTGGGCTCAGGGTGGGAAGGGTCGGTGGCTGGGAGGGATCTGTGGGTGGGAGTGATCCGTGGTTGGGAAGGATCCGTGGCTGGGAAGGATCCATGGCTGGGAAGGATCTGTGGTTGGGAAGGATCTGTGGCAGGGAGTGATCCATGGCTGGGAAGAATCCATGGCTGGGAGGGATCCATGGCTGGGAGGGATCCATGGCTGGGAGGGATCCATGGCTGGGAAGAATCCATGGTTGGGAGGGATCTGTCAGCCTGCATGGAGCAGAGGGGTCCAGACTTCTGCCTCGCACAGAGAAATGGTTCCCCTACAGCTTTTAATGGGATTTGTGCCTGCAGGTCGGAGCTCTAGTGCTATTTCTAGCTTTGCTTCTGACTCACTGATGTGATCTTGAACCAGTTTTTCAGGAGGAGACTGTGATATTTTTTTCTCTTTTTTTTTGCCTATTTTTTTCTTAAGGAATGTGGTTTGAGAGAGTCTGGGCCTGTTTCTGTGGAGATGCTGAGCATCCCAATCTCCTCCTGACTCTGAAAAGTGCAAAAATGAGCTGCAAAGTGGCTCAGACTGAGGATGCTAAATTAGGGACTGGGGAAGGGGAGGGTCCCACAGCTGTGTTGGAGTTCATCAGGCCCCTGAACAGAGGTAATCTGGTTCCTTTCCTCCTCCTGAGGAGCCATTTCCCTCTCTCCAGGCCTGGAATGGAAGAGTGGAGCTCTCTGGTCTGTGGAGGTGCTCCAGGCTCAGCACCTGGAGGAGGCAGTGCCTCTATTTTAGTTTTAGCCACTGTGCCACGGTTTTGGAGAGATGGAAAGCTGTGATTACAGAGCGGGTTGTCTTCTAACACCCAGCCTCGTGCCCGAGCCTGCAGGCAGCCCGTCAGCCCTTTCAAATCTTCCAGAATATCTGCTGGGTGCAGTGGGGTGAGGCTCTTGTACCAGCTGGATGCTACCAAGTGATTAGGGAAAAATGATCTCTCTGGAGCACGATGTTTTATTGGGAAAATTAATCTCTGCAGTGACTGTGTCAAAGTCCTACAGATTTGAATATTGAGCTATAAGAAGAAAAGGATCTCTGGATTGGTGTTATGAGAGTGTGGCACGTGGGTGTATAAATATGGGCATATTTGTGCATAAATACACAGAAGGAGAGAAAAAGACAGAGGAGGAGGAGGTATTTCAGGAAGGACCTTGCTTTGTTATTAGATAATTCCTGGGTCAGCCCTTGAAACTGCTGCCAAAGCCTTGTAGCTTTTCCAGAGCTTGCAATATGCTTGGGGATGGGTCCAAGGGAAGGAGGTCTGGATCTTGCCTTGGGAGTGGAAGCATCCCGAGGGTCTGGTGGCATTCAGCTCCTCACCCCTCTGCAAACAGCAGCTCTGCAGTGTCTCTGTTCCCAGCCCCAAATCTTGGCTTGCGCCAGTCACGGCCGTTTCCGTGACTGTGCAGGGAGAGCCAAGCAGAGGCTGAAGGGATTTGGTTGAGATGCAGGTGCTGTGCTGCACCGGGTGGCCTTTGGGGTTATTGTTTGTAGTGGTCAGGTTTTAAGTCTCTTAAACTATGGCAAATTTTTGTCCCAGTGTGGTGGCTCCTGTTCTGGAGCCAGGGTAGTTTTATCACAGAGTCCTGGAATGGTTTGGGTTGGAGGGACCTTGAAGCTCATCCAGTTCCACCCCCTGCCATGGACAGGGACACCTTCCACTAGACCAGGTTGCTCCAAGCCCCGTCCAACCTGGCCTTGAAACCTTTTCTCAAGATCTTTACCGTGAGACTTTATGCCAAGGTCTGCCCCCTTGGGGGTAGTTATCCATGGGAGTTATCCGTGGTGGTCACTCATGGGAACTGGTCAGTCTGCTGCAGGGCTGAAGCAGGCTGACGAAAGAAGGAGTCAGCCCCAAACCATTTTGGTTTGCACTCAAATGAAGGCTGTGGCTGTCTCCTCACGCCCCTGGCAGCATTTGACCTTCGCCATGTGAAGCAGCTGGTCCCCTCCTGTTGGGGACCAGCTGCTGCCCCTGCCAGGAGCCCCAGGGGGGGACAAGGGCTCCCCCCAAGCCACTGCTCTGCCCTTCCCCAGCCTTGTCAGCACCCCTGGCCTTGGTGTCCCCGTGATGTTTCTGCATTTGGCTGCCCAAAATTCACCACCCTGCTGCATCCTGTCAGGGGGAGAGGGCCCAGCCCAGGGGTGAAGCAGCCCTGGGACCACAGCACTGATTAACAGCCGGGGACGGGATCCCCCAGCCCAGTTGTGCATGATGAGAGATAAATCCCTAATTCATGTTTTTCCTCCAGAGAGGGGATGGTTTGGCTTGTAGGAACTGCTGGACATCGTGTAACCACACCAGGTCCACGCACATGGACCCACCACGTCCCCTCTCCAGCCCTGCCTGGCTGTCCTGAGCTTGGGGTTGGTCTTCTGAGGTTTGGTTTTTGGATTACTATTTTTTTTTTTTTTTTCTGCTGCCTATAAGATGTAATTATCCATTTGCACTTGCTCCCTCACTGTTTGAGACTGTGCCCTTGTCCTCCAATGTCGTCCCCGAAGCACAAGGGGAAAAAATGGGTATTGGATCAACCCTGCATGTGGTGCCTAATTTGAGCAAATCAATAGGAAGAGGAAATCCAAGAAGGACTCATCCTAAGGATGCTGGAGCTGAACCTTTTGTTTCCATGGTTACGGGAGAAATGGGACCAGGAATGGAGAGAGGCCTATAAACTGTTGAAGGAGGACTCGTGGGAATTTCAAGTCATTTAACCATGCGTTTGCTAGACACAACTTTAGACACCAGCTGGATCCGAATTGCACAGTGTTTATAGAAATTCCTGCTTTATTGACGGCCGGGGG
>VZSE01007694.1:0-46655 GCA_013398275.1 Promerops cafer | reverse complement strand
CCGGGGGGGGGTGTGGGAAGGGGCTGGGGGCCCCCGAGTCAATAAGGCTGCCCGTTGTATATAGGTATACAGAGCTGTGTACATACATATCCAAATGAGCATTTGCTGTCTGGTTTATCATCAGTGTATATAATTTATTCTTCACAGAGTACCACAATTTTTGTAAATATCGGCACTAATTAAGAGAAAATAAATATGTATATTATTGAGGAGTTATTTTGATATCAGTTCTGTGGAGGGTGGGAGAGGAAAAGGACAAGTAATTTTGTTTTTGATGTTTTTATCTACAACTAAACCCTCTGTGAGAAGAGAAAGAAACAGCCTGAACCAGGGGAAATCAGTTTGTGCTCCACCATCAGCCAGGCTGCAGGGGCAGAGTCCCAAAGAGCCCTGGGAGGAGGAGCTGATGGGTCTCGGTGATGGACACTGGACACGCTGCATGATGTGTGTGGCATTCCCGTGGGATTTGCTCCTAAAAGGCTCCAGCAGCGACGCCAGCAGAGGGGAAGGGGCTGGAACCTGGGTCAAGCTCCTGTTCCCCATGGCTCCCCACTCGTCCAGCTTGGATATCGGCCCCAGCCATGCAGGTAACAGGGAACGGGAGGTGCTGGGGGAGCAGCCTGCTCTTGGAAAACTTGTGGGCACCCAGTGGATGGATTTTGAAAGCAAGCCATCCCTCTTGGAAGAGGGAGAAGCAAACAGACAGGGAAGGTGCTGGTAGCACATCATCTGTGGGGTTGTACCCACGGAGAGGTCTCCTGGCAGGATCTCTGGAAGGAAAGGGGTGTGGGATCCCTGGGATGGCTTCAGCTGTCCTTGCAGAGGAGTGGTTGGTTTGTCCATCCCTGGGGAACAATGGCAACAATATTTTCCCTTGCTCTTTTGCCTCCTCTCCCATGAGCACCTTGGGGCAGCAAAGGGCAGGGAAGGTTTTTGGGGCACTTGGTTCTCGTGGTTTGGGGTTTGCCTGTTTGCTCGGTGGCTTTCACAGGCGACGTGGCTGCTCTGGGCTTCCCTTCTCACGGGGAGAGCCCACTCTGTGCGCAGAGGATGGAGGTGAAACACAAGGAGAGCAAAGAGGTTCTCCTCCTCCCATGATGGGTTGGCCCTGCCCGGCCCTGGGACATGGCACCACCTGGAAACCCAAGGGTTAGTGCCAAACCTCCTCCTCAACCACCCCATAGTGCTCAAATGGGTCACGGAGGAGCCCCTGGTGAGGGCTCAGGGTCAAGTCTTGGGTTCAAGTGTCACTGTGTGACCAAGGGGACGCCATCTCCCATTCCATGCCTCAGTTTCCCTGTCTGTAACACAGATTTCTAAGCTGGACCCAGCAAATTGCAGATCTTAATTCAATATTAGGACAGTGAAAATGCAGAAATGGGTGGCTGAACCCATGGACGGCTCTTGTTGGGGGCAGAAGAGGTGCTCGAGAGCAGCCAGTTACGAACATTTATGTGTGGAAAACCATTGGAGTGCACAGAAAGTACCAGAAGAGTTTGTGAGCAATGCACCCCGAGGGAAGTGTCACACCGCTTGCTGCAGAGCTGAGTGGAAGCAGTCCCCAAACTGGGCCACTCTGTGCTCCTCAGCCCCGTCTCCAAGGCCAGGAGAGGCTCCAGCTGGCTCTGGCAGATGCCAAACCCTTCCCTTATCGGTGTCCTCCCGGCTCATCGATATCTAAACACGGAGTGGTACCAGGAGTTTGCAGCAGAGGCTGCTCTGCACGGGCTCTCAAGGCGGTGGCCGTGAGGCAGACGCGGTAATTGTTTTAGATTGCCGGGCTCTCAGCGTGCGGCACCAGCCCAGCCGCGCTCCGAGGATGCGGGAGATGCCATCAGGGGTGTGCGTCCTCCTCCAGCCGAGCTGCCTGGGCTTTTACGCCGTGCAGAGAGGCCAGGAGAGGCTGGGAGAATCACCCAGCCGAGGTGCAGACCTCCCCCCGCCCAGACAGATCTTTGTCCCCCAGGTCGGCGTCTCCCCGCCCGTGATCCCGACCGCGGCGCGAGGCCGAGCCCTGCCGAGCCCAGCCTGGCTGGTTCTGCTGTGCTCACTGACCTACTTTCTGCCACTTTCCTCGCCGAGTGCCGCCTCTCTGGCAGCCAAAACCCCACAAAACCTCTCATGGATGCAATCCAGAGCTCGCAGAGACCCCCGAGGCGGGCATGGGGATGCTCCCCATCATGCAGGGGCCACAGTGCACAATTTGCAGGGGCTCCTCTCTCCTCTCCCTTGTAAAAGGCTCAAGCCCTCCAACTCCTGCTCATTTCCATCGAGGAAGGAGAGGATTCAGGTGCCAACAAAGCACTACCTCTGTTGTTCTCCTGGAAAGCTCGGGATGCCCAAACCCCATTACAGCCCACGGTGTGTGCCCCAGGGAGCAGCAGGAATTTTCAGCCCTCCTGGCTGCCTGTGAGCAAATCTGCTTCCATTTGGCAAAGCGGGCACTCGGATCCTGAGAGCTCTTCCTGGGCCGGAGCTGCAGGAGGCCATTAACTGAGATGCTGAGAGTGGCAAAGGAAAGATGATCCCCGAGCCAGGGATGCTGCCGCCCTCCCGGTGATGCTCTGTGGCTTCCTGGGGTGGTGGGGCTCGGGTGGGAGCTGCTGCTGGGTTGAACCACGGCTGCTGCAGTACTGGTGATTCCAAAGAGCCTTAACCAGGCAGCTGGGTACGAAACATTCGCAAGGGTGGGCGTGTGAAGTGGGGCCCCCACAGTCTATCTTTAGGTAACCTCTAGGCAAAGGTTTGGAGCTTGCACAGCTCTGAGATGAGCATTTATCCTGCAGCTCTGGAAATCAGGCCAGGTCTCTCTTTCTCCTTCCCACTTCCTCCTTGCTCCTTCTTCTCCCTCCTTTGCGTTTGTGCTGGGTGTTGAAAAGCCTATTCCTGGGAGCAGCTCTCTCATCTGCACCTCAGCACAGTGTCCAGGGCGGGAGAAGGGGAGGTTAGGCAAAGGAGAGCAGTGCTTGGGTGTATTAAATATGAATCTGTGCTCTTACAGAGTCAGAATTGAGCCTGCTGGGGCCCCACAGCTACAAAGCATTTGGGCAGACAAGTCAGATCCAAGGATTAAAGCCAGCTCTACCCAAATATTAGAGCTCTCCCAGTACTGGGGCTCCTTGTTCCAATGTCACCCCAATTTCATGGAGAAGGCACTCGGTGCCCTCCTCAGCCCGGAGTGCCGAGGTGCCCTGAGCCTCCCAGTGCTGGGAACAAGCCACGGTGAGACTACCTCAGCTTTTTAATCTAAAAAATAGTGGGACAATCTGGGCCCAGGGGATGTGGGAAGTTTTTCCCAAAGGCTCAGCAGAAGGTTTACCCCTCTCCTGCTCTCTGTGGCTGCTGTTGCTGGGCAAAGCTCGCTCACCACCCTGGGTGGGCTCAGGAGCTGTGGGCGTTGATCCATCCCAGAATTCCACGATGTTCCACAGAGGAGTCTTTGGGAGGTTGTTGGTTTAAAGGATGCCTTGCTGAGTTCACAGGGACCCAAGGGGGCGGGGGCTGCAGCTCCTGGGTTTGCAGAGAAACCCCAGGGCTGGCGAGGGCTCAGAGTTTGCTTTGCTGCTTCTTTAAAGCAGCCGAAACCTGCTCCTGGCGAGAGCTGTGCTGGGCTTTGGGGAGCTGGAGAAGCCAAGGCCATCGTGCTCCTCACATGCCCGCGGGGCCCAGCCCGGCACAGCCCACCCGCTGCCCCCGCACGCCACGACCTCCCTGCCCCCGAGCACCTCGCGGGGCCGCGGGCACAGAGCAGGGTCAGGCCCCAGGGACGGGTTTTACCCAGCAAGAGGTGAAGGTTTGGGGCGGGCAAGGGAAGCAGAACAAATCTCCTCTGCCAGGCACCTGCTCCCTGCCTCCGCAGAAGCGCCAACGGCGCAGCGTTTGAGAGCGGAGCCTTTTCCGCTTAGGAGCGGAGTTGTCTTCCACTGTCCTTTTATCCTTGGCTAATTAAAGGCAAATCTCTGCCGAAGGAGCGCAGCTCTTCATAGCTGGGCTTTAATAACTAGAAAGTGGCTGCAAATGCTCGGAGGCAGCCGCAGAAATCCTGGGCAGAAATAGCATTTTTATCTTGCAGCTTACCAGCTTTGGCTGCGGGGATAATAAATTTCTGAGTTGTAGAAGGAGGCAATGGAGGATACAGCCCCGTATTGTCCGAGTTTACAAAAGGATCAGTTGGATGGATCAGCTAAACTCCCAACTCCTCCCTGAGCAGGACAGCAGAGATCTGGGCAGGGGATGGGAACAAGGTGACCTTTCAGGTCGCTTCCATCCCAAACCGCTCTGAGATTCTGTGAGGTTACGAGGCCGTGGTGAGGTGCCTCCAGTCCCTGGGGGTACTGTGGGGAAGGGCTTGAGTGAGTCATGTCCCAGCAAACAGAGGTGTTTGCTGCTCTCTGGGCAGCTGCTTCTGGATCCAAGTCCTCTCATCCCAAGGAGGGGTCTGCAGGCAGCTGGATCCCGTCTGGAAGGAGCATCAGCCAGCTCCAGCTGTTGCAGGGGAAGGCGAGGAAGGCTGGTCCCATGTCTCAGATGTTGGGTGAGACGTTTAAGATGGACCCTGTAGAGCTCCAAACCAGGCTGGAAGGTGGAAAGCATGAAGGGAAGATGGATCACGACTCTTGCTTTCTTTCCCCTTTTGCAGCAGCTGCTCTTGCCCCCTGCCAGCCCTGCATGGTGGGAGGGCTTTGCTCCAAACCTTGTGTTTTATCCCTGTGGGAGGACTGGGCAGGACAGGGGGAAGGAGCAGGGCTGGAAGTTGATTTTGCAGCTTCAGCTATCTAAACCCAAGCAGTCTGGTCTGCTGGGGTCACCTGGGGCTCCGTGTGCTCCATGGGGAGACTGGCACCTCAGAGGGATGGGGGGATGAGGCTGTTGGCCTCCCTCCAGCAACTGCACAGATGGCTGCAACTTCTTCCACTTGCAGACTAGTCTGATCCATGCTCTTGAACATTCACATGCTGGTTATTTCCACTCTGTAAAAGGCAGAAGAATTTAACCCTGAAGGACCTCCATCAAATCAGAAAGAAGGATGCTCTGCACTTGTGTAACATCTCCCAGGCAGCCCACAGCACTTTACTCACAAATGTTTTTAAAGGTTTTGGGTTACTGCAATGCCCTGAAACCCTTAAGGATGAAAAAACCCCAGAGCAATGGAATATTTGGTATAACAGGGCATAATTTCATGAAGACAGACACCGAAAGAAAGGATGTGGCATCCAGTAAGACTGGCAAGGAGCAGGCACGGAGAGTAACTATTATTACTCTGATGCTGATGTTGCATGGCTCTTACACAGTGCTTTTCATTAGGAGCTCTAAAGTGCTTTAGGAAAGAAGAGACTCAGATGTCTGGGCTGTCTGCAGAGATTTCAGCAGAGGAGGGCAGGCGATGGTCTGATGCAGAAGCTCTTACTGCAGTTCACTGGTTGCAGGGCAAGGTCCTCCTCTGCTCAGCTCCTAATGGCATTTTAGTTATTCTTCAGCTTCCAGAAGTCTCCCCGTGCTCCACAGGGAGCAGGTCAGGGCTGTGGTCCTGACAAACCGGTGCAGAGCTGGGGGACAGCCCCCCTCAGGAGCCTCCCCCTCCCCTGCACCCCCCAGCATTCCCATTCCTCCTGCAATGACTGCAGCAGCCAGGCTGAAATCCCAGCACTTCTGAGCACTGCAAGAGCAGCTCCCCTGGTGGGAGGAGGCACGAGGTCCCCGGGGGAGGACACTCGGCGCACCAGCCGAGGGGTTTGTGTTGCGCAAGGACGGAGAGAAAGAGCATCACAAGCGCTCCTGGCACAGCTCTGCGGCACAAACCCTCCTCTGGTTTTCCTCCCGCTCTGGCCGGGGGCCAGCAGGTAACAGGAGCCGCCCTCCGCCGTGGCCCTGCGGGTGCCTGGCTCCCAGACACCGCGCCCATCCCTGGGGCGGCCGCTCCAGCAGCGCAGCCCCCTCGGAGCATCCCCCTGCCTGTACCCGAGGGCAGGGAGGAGCTGCTGGAGGCGAGCTGGATTCCTGCCCCGGCTTGGGGGAAATAGCTCTTGGAGAAGAGCAGAAGCGCAGCCCGGGGTGATCCTGGGTGCTGCCGATGTGCAGCCTGCGGGGGAAGCAGCCTGGATTGAGGGGCAGCTCTGGAACTGCAGACTCTCTTGGGGGGGTTGCAGCGAGCTCAGCCCTGGCCTGGCCTCCCCCACCTGTGGGGACTGAGGCTTTTGGTTGCCTTTGCCATTTGGCTCCTTAAGGATTGGAAAATGGCACTGCTTGTCAGGGCCAGGCCAGGCCACATCCATGGGACACGTGCAGGACACATTCCTGTATGCAGGGACATGAAAATACCCCCATTAAACCCCAGGGAGCACTGGTTTGAGATTCCCTAGCTCAGCCATAGAGATGATGTCGAAGGGGAAAATAACCCGTGGGTTCCCTGGTGGGCTAGGGGCACCGGGCCACGGTGGGAATTGTCTCAGGGAGGAAACAATCCCTGTCAGCTCCAGAGAGAGAAGCCAAGACACCTTTGGCCAGAGCAGAGGCGATGCTTTGGGTAGGTGGGATGGCAGTGGCATGCCCTACTGGTGGGAAAGGCCTTGCTCAGGTGGGCTCTCCCTGCCAGGGGCCCAGGGGAGGCTCCGTTGTGCTCTGCTGTGGGATGTGGCTCGCAGGAACTCGTCCCCTCCCTCCCCAGCAGCAGCCGCAGCAGCGCGGGCTCAGCACAGCGCTGCAGCTCCACGGCTCGAGGATTAGCCACTCATCTGCCATAAATAGAAAATGGGGGGAATGTGTTTTAGTGTATGAAATATACCCCGAGAGGCCGCTGATGCGCGGGAAGATGAGTGTGTCCTATCGATCCCTGTCCTCACCCCGCTCCCTGCCTCCCTCCCGGCAGGGGTGACCCGCCCGCCCTGTGCTGACCCCGGGGCCTGGCCCGGTGCTGGGAGCAGGGGATTTATCACCCTGGTGGTGCTCCTTGGGAGGGAGGAGCCCTGGAGCCGGGCTCCCCATCGGGCTGGTCCCCGGGGCACGTCTCATGCTTATGGAAGCATTCCCAGGAGGAACTCTCCCTCGGTCTCGGTGTTGGGAGCCCCGTCCCCGTCACGGTCAGCAGAGAGAAACTCCTCCGCATGATTCATCCGGCTTAATTTAGCCACTTGCCTCGGGGTAAGAAGAGGAAAGCCTGAAAAGAACCTGGTTTTCTGTATCTGTGCTGGAAGGAGTCAGGGAAACAAGCCCAGATGGACCATAGATGCCCACTCCTGGTGCAAGGGATGCCACGCAGATTTCCAGGGCACCAGTGCCTGGAAGACCCTTACTGAGACCTAAGTGAGTGGGGTGGGATGGCTTTGACACGTGTCCCGGCAGAGCAGAGCTGGGATGTGGAGTTCCCATGACTGTAACTGCTTCCCACCACCAGCTCCATGCCCGCATCCATATTTTCACAGTGGAGCTGTGAGGACATTTCCCCCCACACTCCCAGCCAGTGCCTTTCATGCCTACAGAGAAGAGGGGAGACCCCTCTGGATGCTCCTTTCTGGGCTGCATGCCTTCGGCCTGCTGGATGTGCTCCCCGGTGCCAGGGTGGCACCACGCCCGCCCACGCTCAGCCTGATCCTGAGGAGAGCTCCTGCCAAGCCAGGACGAGTTGGATGGGCAACCAGCACAGCGCTGGCAGTGCCACAGGCCTCAGTGTGGGCATGGGACACCGGGTCTAGGGGACAATAAAGTCCTTGTGTGGCTCTGCAGGGTGGCAACCTTGCACCAACATCCATGGACCAGCTGAGCTTGTTTCCCTGAATCCTTTCACCAGGAATGCACAAAGCCAGGTCTTGTTAAGGCTTTGCTGCTCCGCATGAAGGGCTCTCCCCTGTCTGAACTGGGCTGGGTGGTTGATGTGGAGAAAGGCCTCTGTCTGGGCCCTGCCCACGATGGAGCTCCTGGCAACAAGACCCGATGAAGTTCTCCTGGGAATGCCCCCGTGTGTGAGAGATGAGGGGATGAGTCAAGGGCTCCACGTTCCCATCTTTCCCCACCCCAGAGTCACCTTTTCGTATCCTCGAGTCATCCCTGCTCGGAGCAGCGTTTCTGGTGCTGCAGAGGAACCCAGAGGAGCACCAAGGTCCCACTCATGGCAGCGTGAGGGTCAGCAGGGCTTTGGGACAGCTCAGTGCTGCATTTTCTGGGCTACTGAGCTTGTTCATCTCCAAGCACGCAGCTCAGGGTGCCTTTGGTTCCCAGCACCCCTCTGCCACCACTCCGGTGTTCCAGCCCTGCACACGTCCCTGGATTTACTCCAGTTTTATGCCTGATGAGGCTCAGGCCTTACGCTGCCAGTTAATGGACCTTAAAATGCCTGGAGATCCTGGCCCTGCTCCCCTGGCTTCACGGAGGGCGGAGTTCTGCTGCAGGGGAGTGATGGTGCCAGTGCAGGTGCCCAAATCCCGTGGGGGTGGGATGCTCGTCCCTCTGGGCCCCATGGGAGAGCCCAGGCTCTCCCTGGAGGTGAATTTCTTGCACCCATTTCCACGCAGACTCCTGGGTAGGAGCCACAGGATGTCCTTTCTCGGGGTATCCCGTTCCTTGCTCTCAGAATATTGGCTGGAGCCCGCGCCCATGGGATTCTTCCCAAGCCAAGGTGTGTCCTGTCCACCAGATCTGTCCACAAGAGGATTTCTGCACCCAGCAGAGGAGGAAAAGACATTGCAAGGGGTCTGATGGGACATCTGCAGGGAAATCAGGGTGAATCCAAGAGTCTCAGGAGTGAAGAATGTCCTTCTCAGCATGTCCTGGTGATGTTTCCACCCTGGAGCAAAGCCATTCATTTTTAGTGACTTCCTGCTTAGGTCTTAAAAGCATTGGGAAGGATGGGCAGATTTTCAATGGCCTTGGGAGAGACAAGAAGTCTCATATGGTTCTTCTCCCTATTGATCCAGCCCTCCAGATACGACTTTTGCCCTGGCTGTCCATTTTTCCTCCCAAAGCCTCCTGCAAGGACGTGGCTCCAGCGGTTCTGCCCATGCTCCCATCTGCTGTTTCATCCATAAAGGATGAGGAGATTGATCAACCCCTTCCCTTCAACTCCAGCCCTCTCACCCCTGACTGTTTGTTGGCTTAAATGGAAACTTCTCCAAACTCTCCTAGGTGATGCCAGAGTGCAATTCCCCTTGGGACACAGTGGGAATGTTTAAGAATCGGGAAGATCCCTCCTTGCCCTTTGCTCTGACTTTGGCTTTGACGTGGGGCTGGTTTTACCCTTGCTCACTCTCGTGCCCATGGGATCCCATTCCTCCCTGGAGTGGGATGAAGAGGTGGCAGTGGGATGGGTGTGCTTGGCCAGGGCTGGGGGTACACTAAGGCAGGAGAGGATGTTCTGCCTCTTTCCTTCCCCCTGGAAGGTCTTGGGCAAGTTCCTTTAGCACAATCCTCCAAAAAAAAAGGTCTCGGTGTCCTGGGAGTCCCTGGGTGGGAGTCACTGCTGGGGCGTGGGGAGGAGCCTTTCCTGAGGTGTGTCCCCCCACCAGCCCCTGCCAGGTGTGCTTGCTGGTGGGGAGGAGGACGGGGCCAGGCCAGCAGCCCCAGGCTCTGTCCCCTGTCCCCTACGTCAGCCTTGTACCTCTCGCCGTGGTTCATGTGCTGCATCTTCCTATTTAGAGGAAATCTATAAACCACTCAGTACAGAGCGAACCCTCCGAGGCCTTCTGCAGACAATTGATCAGCCAAGGCTTTCAGCTCCGTGATTTCTTTTTTTGGCCCCTTTTCTCTGTCTTTTTCTGTTTTCCTGAAGCCACCTGGGCTCCCCTCGGGCTCCATCCTGCCCCACCTTTTGTGCAGTGGTACGAAGGCCCACAGCTCATGTCCCTGTGCCCAGCAGGCTCTGCCCATCTGTCCTGGGGTTTTGGGGACAGCTGGAGCCTGCTCAGCAGCCGAGGTCCCCTGGAATGGGGACCTGAGCTGCTGGTGGGCTCTACAGCACCTCACACAATCTCTGGGCCCAAAGGGGGTGAGGTGCCCCCGTGGGGTGCCTCAATCCACACAGGCTGGTCAGATCTCCCCAGTGCACCAACCTTTCTCTCCCTCTTCATTTCCAGAGGTGGGAGGACAACCAAGAGCTGGGAAACCCCTCCCAGCTGCCCAGCACGTCGGTGCTGAGTCCATCTGCACACTCTCCTTCTCCTTGGCGGGCTCCAAAATCTCTGTGGGTGAGTGGAGTAAGCTAAGAGGGCAAAGCCCACTGTGTCCCAAAGGTTGGAGATGTTGCCACCAACCTCAGAGGGAGGACAAAACCCTGCCCAGACAGCCTGGACCTGCACCAACACCCAGGAAACCTCCACATCTGGCTGGGACCTGCCACAGCTGCTTCAGCCGCAGGGGCTGGTGCAGAGGTTTTTGCCATCCCTGAGCAGGGAATTGGGAAAATATTTATTTTTCTTCACAGAAAAATGATGACTCATTGACTCAAAGCCTTTTGTTGCTGTTGCTGTTGTGGGAAACATATTGTTTTGATTAATATCTTGGCTTGGGAATGGAGATGAGGAAAAAAGATTTGAAGTTATCAAAGCATCCCATTGAGAAAACAAAATCTCTTTTGTTTCAGATGTTAAGTTGGTTGAGAAAAGGCTTTTAAAAGGTTAAACTAAGTTAAGAGCTTGGCTTAAGAGCAGCGGTCATTTAAATGCTCAAAGTGCAAATTGTTTTGGTGTCCCAAAGTCTTCGTTTAGTCTGATTCCAGCGGAGGAGGCCAAAGAGCCCCCAGAGGTGACAAAGCTGTTTCATGGAATCCCAGAATGGTTTGGGTTGGAAGGGACCTTAAAACTCATCTCATTGCACCCCTTGCCATGGCAGGGACACCTTCCACTGTCCCAGGCTGCTCCAAGCCCATCCAGCCTGGCCTTGGGCACTGCCAGGGATCCAGGGGCAGCCACAGCTGCTCTGGGCACCCTGTGCCAGGGCCTCCCCACCCTATTTCTTCCCAATATCCCATCTAACCCTGCCCTCTTTCAGTTAAAAATTATTTGCCCTCATTTCCAGGCCAGAAGTTGTCTTTAAAAAAGGATTATAGGCTTGACAGGCTCTGTCGAGGTACCTTGGACCTGCTTTTTATGCAAGGATGGCCCCAAAGGCTCTGCAGTGATGGAGCTGTAGGTGTCAGGGGTGGCATAGGCAGGATCTGCTGGTGCTGCCTGGTCCCCCCTCCTCTGGTGACAGCTCAGGGACTGGGACACCCCGCCAGGCTGTGGAGCAAGAGCACAACCCCTCCCGGATTTTTTTTTGACCTTTCACTGGAGGATGATGAAGGAATTTGCAGCCAGAGTCTCCTGGGGAGGAGGACCAAGAGCACCACGAACACATTTTCATGTGCTGGTGCGGGGACACACGGAAGAGTGAAGAGCACTTGGCACATTTGAATCTGCTCTTGCAAAGCTGGAAAACCCCCGGGGCTGGTGAAAGCCACTGAAATCCCCGGGAGGAGAATGCCCAGAGTTCCAGCAGCTGAGCAAGTCCCCAGAGGGGACTCAGAGCCCTGGGGAGGAGCGGAGGTGGGGGGACAAGGTGGCTGTGGGACACATCAGCTTAGGACCAGGAGTCCCCATCTCTGCAGCCACGGTGGCAATAATTGCTCCAACAGTTCTTTGGGAGGGGCTGTGGGACACTGAAGGGAGGCTGAAGCAGAAGATGCAGCCACTGAGAGCTGCCCAGGGCCGTGCTGGTCTCCTACACACTGCCAGCAAAACCAGCACAAAGCCACGGCTGGGATGGGGTTTGTCCCTGGAGGGGGCTCCTGATTCCTGCAGTGAGCTCCCAGATGTTCCCAGTCCTTTGGGATTGGGTGAGTAACTCGTGTCCAGGCTGGCTGCTACACTGGGGGCAGGGAGACAGCCCAGGACCACGTCTTCATCTTAATGTCAGATCTTGTTTTCTTGTTTTCCAGGTGGAGAGCAGAGCGCAGGGAGCTGCAGACCAGAGGAGAGAGAATTTGCTGATCATTTTTTTTGGCAATCATAAATTCGAGTGAAATTCCACTGAGGTTTTGAGCCAGGGGAAGGCAGCAGAAGAGAGGGGAGGAGAGTTGAACCATGTCCTTTGGATACTCCTGTATCCTACAGTGGGAATACGTTCCTTTCTGAACTGCCCTTTTCTTTTTTTTTTTTTTTTTTTTTTTGGAAGGGCAGAAAAGCTTGGAGATTTGCTCCTTATGGAGATATAAATCAGTTTTTCCACGTGGAGCTCTCTTGTCCCTTCCCCAGTGCACACAGAGCCAAAAAAATACCCCCACGGCATCTGCCACCCTCCCTGTGCTCCATCCCCAGCTCATCCCCCTGCACGGTGCTGCTCCCTGAGCCGGAGCCTCTGCTCAGGTTCATCCTCCCCAAGTTCAGCTCTAGACATCTTGGAGCTATTTAAATATTTACAGCAGACGGTGGTAAAAAAGATTGAACCATGAATTATTCACAGCTTCGCTTTTATCTTGGCAGGGGCTGTTGTGTTCAGCAGGGAGGATTCCTCCGCCAAGGGCCGGGCCGTGGTCGGGAACGTGGGCAGGGGGGCAGGGTCTCGGGGTGGGCGAGGGGAAACCGGGTGGGCACAGCCAGGGCACGGGGAGGTGAACCTGGCACCGGCGCCAGAGGGATTTTTCCCTCCTCCCGTGCCTCAGTGGCCCAGCGGGGGTGCCGGGGAGGACGCGCTGGGGCCCCGCCGGCGTTCGCGGCGCGTCAGGAAGGTCCGGCGGTGGCAAATCCCGCTCCAGGCTCGTCCCTCAGCCCGTGCGGCCACGGGCAAGCAGGTGGCTTCCAAAGGGTCCATGTCCCACTGAGCTGCCGCGGCTCTGGGCACTCCTGGCACCAGGTGGGCTTGGAACTCACCTGTGTGTCTGGAGAGGCAGCGATTCCTGCAGGTAACGCTGTCCTGGGGAATGTGCTGCAAATCCTCCCTGTTCTGCTCGCTCCCGAGCAATTTTCCCCAAGGAAGCTCGCAGAACACGGCACCCTGCGAGACACTTCTTCTGGGTCCCCAAGGGCTTCAATTACACCCTTGAGGCAGAAATAAGTGTTCCAAATCTCGGCTGCAAAAGGGGGCTGAAAAATCCTCCGTGCCTTTCTGTGCCCGGCAGCCTCTCCCCGTCAGGGCTGACTCCCACCAGCCCGCAGATGGGTTTTGACACCATTTCGGATCTCAAGAGGAGCAGGTGACATAAAACGGAGTTTTGGGAGGGGAGGGGATGAGTGGGGGTGAAACGCGTTGGAAAAGAAAACCCACAATCCTGCGTCTCCTCTCCCTGGGATCGGGGCTTGCTCTCCAACTGGCGGCATCTCGTTTGCACCCGAATGAACCCGAGCCTGGGGCCAGCCCAGCGTCCCGCTGCGAGCGCGGAGCGCGGCCGCGCATCCCAGGAGTTCCCGGTGCGGGGCTCCCGGCCGAGCCGGCTGCGGCGCTGCGGGGCTGCGGAGCCCGCGGGACATCCCCGCGCTCCGTTCGGCCGCCGCAGCCTCCAGCCCTCCGCTCTTCCCGGGCTGTCGCGCGTTCCCTGCCGGCAGCGGCAGCGGCGGAGCGCCGCTCTTGGGTTCGCAGCTCTGTTTGCTCCGCCAGCCCCGGCGAGAGCAGAGTTAAAATGGGGTTTTGGAGCTCCTGCGCGCCCGCGGAGGCTGCAAATCCTTCCCGGAGCAGCAGGAGGAGGAGTGGGCAGCCAGCGGCTCCTCGCGATGCGGCTCGGAGCGGGAGCGGCCGCTCTCTGCCCGTGCCAAGCTCCGGAGCCGCTTTCCCCTTATTCAGCCCAAAAACTCCCCTCGAAGGCATCCCTGCCCTGGGAGCCAGCCCGGCCCGCCGCGATACCCCAGGTGGGTCTGGGGAGATTGGAGCCCTTGACTCCCCTCCCGCCTGCCCCGGGAGAATGAGCCCCCCGTGCCTCAGTTTCCCTGTGTCCAAAGCAGGCACCCTCCAAAGCTCTGGGGGATTAGGTTGTGACCGATGGTGACACGGGAGTTTTTATCTTTTGCTGGGAGGGAGTTTCCTTGCGGACCCCCCCGGAGGAAATGAAAGGCTAGAGGAGGGAGCACCGGGGTGCCTGCATCCCAAATTCTGGGGAGTCTTAGGGAGCAGCACCATTTCCATGCGTGGTGAGCACCATCAGCCTGAACATGAAGGACTCTCTGGATTTTTGCAGATGGGAAAAGCTGAATTTCCCCGTTTGTGCATGAGTGGGCACACGCCACCTCTGGGGCTCCCTAAGAGGCTATTCAGCTCTAATCATAAAGAAAAAGTGGAACGATTCTGCGTAGTTAATCCCACGGAGATGTCCCAGGGAGGCTGTGCCGTGCAGTGGGGTGGGAGAGAGGGATCTTTCCTACTCAGCAGATGGAGAAATGAGGTGTCAGGAGCTCTTTGGAGGAGGAGAGAAATTCTAAAGGTTGCTCTGAGGGTTTGCCCAGCCTGGCAATGAAGGGCTGGCTATGCCTTCCCTGGGAAAGACCCGTAATTATTTCCTTGCTCCCAGGAGAATTAGTCATTGCTGGCTCCAAAAAAAAAAAGAAGTTCATATTTTGACTTTTCATTCCAGTGAGGATGGGGGAACCCAAGCCAAGAGCTGTCCCTGTGTCCAAACCAGAGGCAGTTGCAGTTTGATGTGGGATTTCAAGGGGATCTCCCCCTGTGGCCCCCCCAAGTCAACCTCTGACTTCCCAAATTTCAGCAATTTGTCCCAGTTGGCTTTTACTGGGGGAATAATTTTGATATTCTGTTTAAAAGTCTTTTCCAAGGAGCCCCCTGGAGCTGGGGGGATGGTGGTAGGTTGCAGGGTTGAAAAGGTCATGTGCTGACATCGGGGTGGGCTTGAAAAGGATGAAAATGAGGGGGGAAAAGAGTGTTCCTGCCTAATCCCAGCAGGATTAATTCTCAGGGAATTTCCCACTTGGGAATTGCATCTGGAGGGTCCCCAGGCTCAGCTCTCCGGGGGGTACAGCACATCTTGCTGGTTTATGGGTGCAAACAGATCCCCCAGAGCCCCCAGGAATGACCCTGGAGCTGCCGATGGAGGAGAACGGGGATGGAATGTCATCTCCAGACCTTTCCCATGGCACATCTTTGGGAATGTGGGGCCTGTGCTGCAGAGCCCTGCCTGGTTCTGCAGGAATTTGGTTGGGATTTGTGGGGCAGAGATGATGGGCCAGCCCCCAGAGATGATCCAGCATCTCCATGGATGGTGCAGCATCTCCATCATTCCTTTTCACCCTCTGAGTGAAGCCATGATTTTCTTATCTCCTGAAGATATATCTATACCTAAACCTTCCTATGTGGAAACTGAGTGCTGTAACCTTAATCCACTGGGAAAAGAAATCCTCGTGGCACTCAGGAAAAAGTGGTTTATGTATGGATATGGCCACAGGACGTCAGAAACACGGCGCAGGTGAGATGGGCACTGAGCAGAGCCGGGGGAAGTTCAGAGGGCCGTATTATCTTGCACATGAATTTCATGATTTCACCATTTCAGAACGTGGGACTGGGGGATGGGAAGGGAGGAGGCTGCAGCCCTGGATCTCTGGGGTCAAACTGCGAGTCCAGCCCCATCACCTCCTCCTTCCTGTTTCCTATCCAATTCCTAGATTTTCACCCAGATTTTTACCCGACCGGCAGGAAAAGCTGCTCATTTGCATTCTCAGGGAATCTGGAGCCTTCCACAGCTCTGGGTTAGTTGGGCACCTGAGGAATGAGGTGATAATCTGGTGAGCAGCTCCACCTGCCTGAGGCCGGGAAAGGACCTTCGGCAAAGGGAAACCAGTTTGGGAGCATCCCTGGGGCTTCTGGTCTTACTGGGAGAGTCAGGAGTGTGCTGGTGTTGGGGTGGAGCAGCTGAGTGAGGCCAGGCCGAGCTTAGATGGAGGAGGAGTCGGGTTTAGGTGGTTAGACAGGAATAAAAGCCGGGCTGTGACTGTCGGATCTGCGCTCCCGCAGCGCTGCCGGGGATGTTGTGACAGCTCCCTGGCAGCTCCTGTCTCATCGTCCTCCCCTGCGGGATCCCAGGAGGGGGAAGGAGGGTTGGCAGTGGAAGGGATGAGGAGGGGTGGGCTCCCGTGGGTTGGTTTGTTTTACACCACTGAATTTCACTGTTTCAGGCACCGCGGAATTGAGGGTGGTGCTGCCTGAGGAGCTGGAGGGAGCAGAGGAGGAGTGGGGGGCTGGAAGGGAAGTTTGGGGGCAGCAAGGAGAAACCAGCCCCTCAGGAGCCACCTGCAGTTAGGAAAAATGCTTAATTTTTTCTTTTCTCAAATGCTTATTTCAAAATATTTTACCCCAGGAAGGCTGCGGGGTGGAAAGGCCGCTGGGGTGATGGATCTATCAGTGCCCAAGAGGCCTGAGAATTTATCCACATTACGGTGTCACCTCTCCAGCCCAAGGGACCACACAGAGGGGCTGGGTGAGCGGCTTTTCCCGTTTTTCCCCTGAAGAGGGTGAATTTTCCAGAGGACCCTCGTCCCCCCTTCCCTCCCAGGAGCAGCCCCGCAGCGAGGAGGGTTTGCAGCAGCAGAGGGCAGGGTTTAAACATCCCACGGGGGATGGAGAAGGAGGGAGGGGCTGGAGGAGGGCGGAGGGGCTCCCTCTGTCAGGGCTTTCCCCGTCGCTGGTGCCCGTGGAGCGCGCCGAGGTCGGGGCTGCCGGGGATGTGCCGAGCTCAGGAGCTCTCTCGGCTTTTGCATCCCAAGAGTGGCGCTTGGGGAAAGAAAACAGGGTTTTGGGAGAAGGCTGGAATGCCTCATCTCCACTGAGACCCTTCCTGAACTGGATCTTTGCATCCGGCCTCCATCAGAGCAGGGAACTTCAGCGAGCCCCCCTGAGCTCTGCAGCAGCAGGAAAGTGAGGCTTTGGAGCACGGGAGCCATTTGAGGGGGACACGGGACCTTTCCAGCTCCTGCAGCACCCAAACATTGGTGTCCATCTGCAAGAGCCCTCTCTGCCCCTGCCCCAGAGGAGTGGGGTGGAGAAAACCCCGGGATGGGACAACTCTGGCTTTCCATCCCAGGGTGAGTGACCTCTGGAGGAACAAATACAGATTTGAGGTTCAGCATATCCAAGAGCTGTGAATCAGTGTCTTACTGCAGCACCTGAGAGCTGGTGCCAAATCCCCGGGGCATTTTGATCCTAGGCCCCTAAATGTGGTGATTTTTGGCAGCAGAAGGGTCTCTCCCTGTGTTTCCACCCTTGCTTTCCTCCCCAGAGCAGGAGCAGCAGCAGCACCCTGGTGCATGGGTAGGGCCTGGCAGGTTTCCAGCTCTGCTTTCACTTTAATCCTCATTATTTTAACTCCAAGCAAGAAATTACCCCTGCAGCCTGTGCCAGCCCCTCTGCCATGGGCAGCTCTCCTCTTTTGGGGTTAATTTGTGGGTTAGGAGAATGTGCTGAGATGCAGGGAACAGCTTGAATACCTGTTCCCGTGCAGTTATATGGCATTTATCTACATATCAACATGCATATAAGTGTCCTATTTAAATTCACATTGATACGTAGGTGTTCCCATTCTCTTTTGTCTCTGCCCACGTGCAGGAAGAGGGACATTCCTGTCCATGAATGTTCTTTATCTCTTCCCTAGAGAGCAATGGCACAGCTGAACCAGCTCTCTCCTCACGCTTCCAACCAGCCCAGTAACTCCTTATTTTTCTGAGGTGAAAATTTTCCCCAAAAAGATGAATTCTCTACGTCCTCAGGTGCAATCTTTGTTGCAATATCTCCCTGCTCCCTCCCAACAGCCAGAGCCAAGCCCTGCTGCAGCTGATGTCCCCTTGAGCCCCTCTGCATCCTCATCTGGGGGGGTTTTGTCACTGGGAACAGCCTGGGCCCCCTCAGGGCCCGGGGGTGTGTTGGAAAGGGAGATTTGAACAGCAGAGAGGCAACCCGAGCCTTTCAATCCCTCCTGCTGCAGCCCTAAATAAAACACAGGCACCACTGTCCTCTTCTGGCTGGAGCTGTTACATCACAGCCAGGATCTCCAGGAGCCTTTTTTGGGGACATTTTCCGTGTTCCACGCCTGCAGAGGGTGGGCTGGGGAGGCCCCTCTTCCTCGGCAGCACCGCCCCGGCCTTGGGGCTGGTGCAGATCCTGGGGAGCACGGGGTGCACCTTGGGCAGTCCCCAGTGCTTGAATCGTTTTTGGGGTGTGCTGTGCAAACCCTCCTGGATGCAGCTGCTGTATTTCCATCCCCCAGACAGCGGCACTGTTGGATTTAATTCCCGGTACTATTCTGGGATCTTTTTTAGTTTGCGGTCCACTAAATCTTCTCCAGGAGGGGCACGAATTCCCCTGCAAGGTGAATTTAAGATTACTGACAGTAACTTTAATTTTCTTGGTCATTTTTTCAGAGTCACCCGTGGCCAGCAAGACGCAGTAAGCACAGAGCAGACAGAAGCTGCTGCTTTGGAGACACCAGAAACATTTTGGGATGTTACCAGGCTTCAGACCTGATCTGGAGGCTCAGCTGGGGAACCCTGAACGGGCAGAGCTGCTCCCTCAGCTGTGCATGGGAAGAGGGGCAAAGGGAGCAAACCTGCTCCTCCCTTGCCCCGTGGAAGGGGGTGTTTGGCAGCTCAGCCCTCTCGTGCCTCAGTTTCCCCACGTGTAAGCGCACTTTGGGCAGGGTTTTGTGACGCTGAAGTGATGCCACGCTTGGCCGTGTGACTCCACAGAGCAGGAATATCCACTCGGGAGGGATGTTGGCTCAGGCTTGTGTCCTGCACCTCACAGGAGGGAGTTTTCCCCTCCACTGGTGCTGATCCCGGCGAGGGCCCCAGAGCCTCCTCCTCCCCTCCCTGCTGCCTGGCCCCAGCACGTGCCAGGAGAAGAAAGGACACAGCAGAGATCCCAATTTCCCGTTTTCCTCCTCGCTCCTCCATCTTCCTGGACTTTCAGGGGCACCAAAGGGAAAGCATTTAATTACCACCTTGCTCCAGTGTTTTATTTTCCATCTGTGGCTTTCTGCTGCCCTGAGTATCTGAAAGGAAACCATTTCCCTGTCCTTTGCCTCAGCCCGGAGCAGCTGTGGCTGCCCCTGGATCCCTGGAAGTGTCCCAGGCCGGGCAGGGCAGGGCTTGGAGCAGCCTGGGACAGTGGAAGGGGATTGGAGATGGGCTTTAAGGTCCCTCCCAACCCAAATTTTTTGTGATTCCACATCCTTTGGCTGATGAAAAGTGGACAAATAACACACAGACACACACACGGAGGAGACTGTTGTGGGGATTACACTGGGGCAGGAGCTGGATGCTGCGGTGTGACCCCCGGTGGATCCCGGGGTGAGAGGCTGCTCTCCCCGGGGAGGGAGCGGCGGCAGGAGCAGACACGAGCTCTGGTCAGAAGTGCTGGGAGTTTCCTATTACTGATACAGAATAGCCCGATTTTGGTGACCAGGAGCTGCTGTGACGCGGGTTGGGGTTATCCAAACCCGCCCAGAAGGTGACAAGCATGGAAAAGGAGCCTGCCCGGAGCTGGAGCAGCAGGAGTCGGGCACTGAGCCCCAGGAGCTGGAACGGCAGCGGGGTCAGAGCGCGGTCCCGGTGGTTGGTGGCGGTGCTCGCAGACAGTCGGATGAGGGGGTGGCGATCAGATTGCCCAACCCCACCCAGGCCCGAGGGATAGCATAGCCCGGCCCGTGAAATCAGAGCGGGCAGAGAAAGCGATAATGGAAGATTAGAGAAGGGGGAGTGCTGGGGAAAGGGGCCTCGGGGCACGGGCACCATCGTCCTCCGGTTAAAGAGCTGGGCCAGGGGCTGGGATGCTGCTCCCGGCTCTGCCCTAAATGCGCGTCACCTCCTCGGTGCTTTGGGGACGTGGCCGTGCCTCTCACCTGTCCGGAATCCCGGACTCCAGGCAAGAGCGGAGAGCTCGCCGTGAGAGCATCCCGTGCTTTCCGTGCGCAGGGGGCTGGGATCCGAGCGATTTAACAAAACGCGCGCTCGCACAGCCTTGGCTTCCTCGGGCACGCTGAGCGTGGGCTCCGGGCCGGGATTTCGAGCTCAGGACGGAGCATCCGCCGGGAAGGACCGCGCTGGCTCAGCGCCGGGCGGGGACCAGAGCGCTGCCCGCAGCCCAGAAGGGAGCCGGGCTCGGCGCGGCGAGGGGGAATTGCTGTCCCGGCTGAAACAGGAGCGGGGGCAGCCCCAGCCGCCAGCAGCCCCGGCTGCTGCTGCGTTACCCCGGCTGGAAATGCGCTGACAAGGCAGATCCGTGCCCTCCCCGCGCTGGGGCGGCCGCGGAGTCGCGCAGGGGACGGGGAGATCCCCAAACCTCCTTTGGCGAAGTTTCGCTTCTCCCGGTCTGGGCTTTGGGGGTGTTGGGAACCCGAAGTCCCAGTACACGGAGCACCCCGCCTTTTCTCCCACTCCATGCCCTCTCCCAGCTTTCCCCGTCCCTCCCGGCCTGCCAGGCACCCACCGGAGCGTGCCCGGCGCGGAGCTGCTGGCGCTCGGCCGCGCTCGCCACGGGCGGCTCGGGCTGCTCCCGCCGGGCCGGGCAGATGGCAGGCAGGGCTCGGCACATCCTGCATGCAGCCACGGTGGGAAGCTTTTGTTTTGCTGCCCGGAGCTTCTCTTTCAGGTTTCCAGGGCATCAAGGGGTCTCCGGGAGCGGGAGAAGCCCTGCTGTGATGGGGGAAGCGTCCAGCCTTCCCCAGAGAGGGCTCAGGGTGGTGCCCAGTCCTGCTCTGGCATCGCTCTGGGACGGGCTGGACTCGGCTTTGAAGCTTTTGGTGATGGGTAAACACATCAAAAATCCTGCCAAGTACAAAAATAAGGAGGAGAAAGAAGCAAGTGGGACAGAAAGCAGAGAGCAGGGGGGTGATGGGGACGTCAGGGTGCAGTGAGGAGGGAGAAACCCAACCCAGCCGAGTGGGTGCATAATTTATTCCCCCATTAGCTATTAATAAGCCGGCCCTTTGTATCAAGTCTCCTGACGTCCTTGTAACAACTTCAGGCCTTTCTGTGGAGCATCACCCTGCGGGGGTGTTCCTGTGCCACTTTGCCATGCGAACATGATTCTTGATGTGTCCTGGGCCTTCGTTAGCACCATTCAGCAGAACCAGTAATTAATGAGATTCCCATGGCTGGGGTGTAACAGGAACCTCTGGGAAATACCCACGGCAGTACCACCCCTGAGGGTGCTGGGCTTGCACAGCCCTGGCTGGTGCTTGAAGGATGAGCTTGGACTTTGGGGCTTCCCCCTGAGCTGGGTTAAAGCCGAGTGGCCAAGCCACGGAGCTTCCCTCCACCACCTGCTGTTGGTGATTTCTGTGGGGCTGGATGTGGAACTGAACACCAAGGTGTTGGTCAGCTCACTGTGGCAAGGAGAGGTGGGGGAGACCCATCCACGCTGGTCTGCAAGCTCATGGCCACACTGCAGCCTCCAGCCTGTGCCTTCCTCCCGCCCTCTTCCCCCAGAAGAAGATGGGTTTAACACATCCCACATATTCTTGGGATAAAGCTGACCAGGACACCACACCATAGGCTTGGGAGGAGCCACCAGAGCAGCCAAAATCTCCTGCAGCTCATTCCTGGTGCTCAGGGAATGGGCTGGGTCTTGGCTAATGGGAAGGGCCTTCTGCATCCTTGGGGTTTTTGTCACCTCTTCCCCAGCACTGCCTGGGGCTCAGAGCTGAAGGCAGGGCCCCTTTTCCTGTTCCCCACAGAGTGGGGTGGTTTGTGTCTCCTGGAAATCCCCAAAAAAGCTCCCAGGGCCTCCTTGAGACACAGACAGGTCTCAAGTCAACCGTTCCCAAAGTTTTGGCCTCATGGCCCTAAACATTGCACAGGGAAGAGACTGAGGCCAGGACCCGATCCCACAGCCAGGCAGCCCCCGCAGAGGCAGGAGCGTGCCTTGGTGGGACCCAGGGCCTGGACTGCAGCCCACACCTGGGCAGGTGAGAGCTCTGGGACACTTGGGTGTCATTTGGCCTTAAAATGTAAATGTTGCTTCTTAAACCAGGCGTTGCTGGCAGGGGGAAAACCCTGCATGCCGAGGGGACCCCCTCCCTCCACGGGAGTCCTGCCCACGGAGCAGCAGTGGGATAAATCTGCTCCCAGGCAGGGAACAGAAGGGATCCCTGCGGGGATTCAGCCTGGAGCTGGGCTCTGGGGGGTGCCACCTCCCTTGGGGGGGCTGCTGGAGGGTTCGCCGGGGTCTGGGGCAGTCGTTGCCCCGGGTGTGAAGCCGCACCCAGCCCTGTTTGCAGCCCCGCCTTTCTTCCCGTGTTTCCTTTAAATCCAAGGGCAGCGAGGCAAGGTAGGGTTTCACTGGGGTGTAGGATTTCCGAATCTGAGTCTTTCCTGAGACAAACTCTAATCCTTACCTGCGTGTCAGAGACGTGCAGGGACCCGCCATGTCCAGAAGCCCCGGGATCCTCCTCTCGCCCGGGGAAGGGCTGTAACCTGGGCTGCCTGGCCGGGCTGCAGGTGAGTGACTGGCTTTTACTGCATTTTCTGTGCTTGTACACACCATTGATGATATAATGGAAATGCAGCCAACCCAGCTGGGAAAGCTCCCACCTATATTAAGGCACTTATTTTACTTTATTGTCAGTAGGATGTGGAAGAATCACCTGGTTGAAAAGGTTTCCATTTTATCTGCAGCTAAATTGGTGCTGGGTTCGTGGTTTTAGACCAACTTGTGCTGATACAGGAGTTTTGGCTGCTCTTGGGTCTGTGCCTGACCCCAGACAGAGACACTCAGTGCTCTGAGCATTTGCAGCCTCTCTTTCTCCTCCAAGACTTAAATAAAGTGGTTACTTTTGGCTGTGATCTTTGTAATGGGTTTGAATGTTTTCCATTAGAAACCCCTCAGCTGCTGCAATCTGCTTTATGGGAATGGGTGCAAGGAACAGTGAAGGCACCGAAACACTCCGAGGAAATATTGGTTGCCTTCAGCCTGCTCCAATTAAACTGTGACGACCTGGAGTGAAATAATTCATCAGCATTTCTGACAGGCTGGAATCCACGGCTGCCAAGGAGTCACTTAAATTCTAAAACAGTGTTGGGAGCATCCCTTGCATTGGGATGAATTAAATTGGGAGGGGACAGGGTGCAGGAAAGATGATGTCAGGTTCAGGCTGCAATAATAATAATAATAATAATAATAATAATAGTTAATGGGATGTCTCTTTTTAGGCTGGCTTGGGAATAAGAGGGACATTTTTAGGTGATCCCAAGGAGGGAATGTGGGAATTCCCAGTGCACAGTGCTCACCCCAGTGACACAGAGCTGGGTGTGGGGAGGGTTAATGGGGATATTGGGTCAAAACTGCTGCTGGCTCCATGGATTTGGTACGGTTTGTACTTAGTGGTGAGGAATAACAGGATTTTCTGAGTGTCTGGGTTAGGATGTCTTCCCTGGTCCTGTGGGTCAGTGCAGGAGCTCAGTGCTTGCTGCTTGCCCTACCAACGCTTCCATCCTCCAAATAACAGCGGAAAAATCCATGGAAAACCAGTCACTGGCTAAGGGATGGGTGGCACAGCTCGCAGGGATCAGAGGCTTTCCTTAGTTGCTGTTGGGTTCAGGTCCAGCCAAGCACCACCCCAGAATGACTCGGTAGGAGCTGATCCGTGTTTGATGTGTGATGAGCTTCACGGCCTCAGCAGGACACAGACTCTAGAGACTGTAGAAATTCAAGGCAAACAAAGCCTCAACCAAATAAGGCTGAATTTTTAATGGGGGAAAAAAAGATTGTCTTGCTGGTTCCCAGAGAGATAGGACTGGGGTTCCTAGGCTGAGCTGTTCCACCCCAAAATGGCTTAAAACTGTGGCTTTTATAGCCAAGGCTCTGTGTCTGTGCCCTGTGACTGATTCCCCGTTGCATCCCAAGGTGGAATTCAGCTCCTGGAAAGCAGCTGGGAGAACTGGGGGAGAACTGGGGGAGCACTGTGGCTTTGGCCTGGGTGTGGAGTGGGGGCCAGCACAGCCCATCCCGGGGCAGCTGTGAATCCCCGGGCTGCATCTGTTTGTAAAGGTCATGGCAAGGAGATTGGGAAATTGCTCCCGGGCAAAATCAGCTCCAGCTTCATGAGGGGAGCCTGGGGCTGCCGAGGGAAGAGGGACCCATGGGGTGACTTTTGGTCTTTTTTGAGATCTTTTCTCCACAGCTGGGAGGGGATTTTTCAGACCTGATTTTCCAGGATTCCTTTTATTTCCTTGGCTTTTCTCTGGAGGAGCACCTCTGGGAGACCCCAACCTTGCACACCCCACTGCCTCTGGAAGGGCTCAGTGCAGGCTGGTCTCAATATTTTCCTATCCCAGTTCAGCAGCACAGCATGGAAACCTGCCCCAATTACACAGGCTGGAATAAAGCTTGAGGGAAAAGCTCAAGATGCTGGCAGGAGGATTCAGGATGCAGATGACTTTTGGAGGTCAGTCAGGAAATGCCCTGGCTGGTGCTCCCCCATCCCTGTGTGTCCAATCCCTTTCCAGGGTCATGTTTTCGCCTTTGCTTGGGAAGTTTTGGGCAGGGAAGGAAGGCAGAGCTCACTGACAGGGCTTGGGGGGCACATGGAAAGGGAAATAGTTGTGGTTTCATTAAATCCCGCTGCCTCAGGTGGGGGTGGTGGGGGATGCTCACAGTCCCCATGGATCACCGGAATAACAAAGGGGTCGTGGCCACATCCAGAGCTCTGCCCAGCACCTGCTGAGAGCTGCTCCGGGCTCAGAGCAAGGCACAGCCAGGACCTGGGGCTGTCCATCGAGGTGTGACTCCCCCCACAGGGTCTCATGGACCCGCAGCTCCCCCTGGGCATAGAAAAACAGGATGGGAAAAGCCCCGGGGAGGCAGCTCCAGCTCCCAGAGCGTCGGCAGATTGGGAGCTCTGGTGGTGGCAGTCACAGGCTCCCGGGACAGAGGATTTTCCTGTGTACCAGAGAAAAGCCAGGCCCGGGTGAGGAAGTGCCTGGACAAAGGGCCGGAGGGGCCTGGATGCCCACAGCCGGCCGGTGCTCGGTGTGTGCCCGTGCTGGCTCCTGTTCTTCCAGCTTTTCTCTCTGTGGGGGCAGAACAGGTCCCTGTGAGCCCTGTCCTGGCTGCCTGTGGCAGAGCATCCCAGTGAGCAGCCCTGCGTGGAGGGGACAGAGAGAGTCACATCTGGGCATCACCTCCTCTTCCTCTGCTCCACGCTGCTCCTTCCTCAGCCTCGCTCGGAAAGCAAAGGCCTCGGACACTTCTGCAGGCATGAAAGAGGAGCGCTGGAGCCCTGGATGCCGCTGCTGCTGCCGGGCAGGACCAGCGAGGGAGCAAAAACCCATTTCAGGCACAAGGAGAATGAGGGCAAGGAGTCCCACCGGGCTCACGTGGGCACCGGCATCGCCTTTCGCGGGAGAGGCTGGAGCAGCCCGGCGCTGCCCGCCAGAGGCGGAGGGGCAGCTCCGCCGGGCAGCCCCCGGCCGGCGCAGCCAGGCAGGCGGCGATGGGAGCACGGGCACCGGGCACCCCGCGCGCCGGAGGAGGATGAGGACGATGCCAAAACCGGGTTTGTTGCTCCCCTCGGGCTCAGCCGCCGTCGTGGCCGGGGGAAGTTTGGGGGGAGAGGAGAGGAGAGTTTGGTGGGTGGGTTTGGGGCAGTCGGGCGCTGTTTTTCTTTTTTTTGGTGGGTGTTTTTGGGTGGTGGTGACCAGGGGGGAAGTTTAGTTTGTCCTTGGAGAAGCAGGGAGGGTGAGGCGTTCCTGAGCACCGGGTGGCTGCTGCGAGGAGCCCCGGATTTTCCAGGAGTCAGGGGGTCTCAGCGGCATCATCTCAATCACTTTGTCTTAATTAGTTACTGTGGGTCCAGATTCCCGTGTCCTCTCCGGGGGTACCGTGGGGCTGTGGGCTGCTGGGCTGGGCTGGGGGCTGCCCTGACCTCTGCAGTGGCTCTGGCTCAGCACATGAAGCCACAAGCCTGGAGCGACACCAGGACCCCAAAGCTGCTTTCAGTGCTGCTGTTGCAGAAACCGGGATCAATGCAGGATCTGTCTGACCCGATTAGCGCCTTCCTATTGCTTTCCATTTATACCTCCTCTCCATTTTTGGCTCCGGCCGCCGACCTCCTCCGGGGTTTGCTGCCGGTGCAGATTCTGAGGGGGGACAAAGTCATTTGTTCATCCCTAGGAGCAGACTGAGGTTACCGCGCCGAGCTCTGGCTGCGGGGTGCGGGAGCAGGTGGAGCGGGGCGGCTCTGCCTCTGTCCCAGCACTTTGGGACAGACTGGGAAAGTTTCCCATCGATTTGGGATCGGGTTCTTTATCGTGTTACAGGGCAGTAAGCAGGAGGGGGGCAGCGCGGGGGTGGCTGCCCGCCCCGGCCCCAGCCAGGCGCCGACGGAGCCGGGATGCTCCAGAGGGAAGAGGTCACTCCACGCACCTCCTTTTTGACACCTCTGCTGGTTCAGGCTGCTCAAAGCACTTTCCCAGCGCTTTGTGTCCGTGTGTCCATTCATCAGCCACTGCCCAGAGTGGGTCCAACCCTCTGCGGCAGCAGCTGCTCCGTGAATCCCAGCGGGGACCAGCCCCCAGCCCCCAAAGAGCCCACTCAGCATCCCCAAAAAGCCACCGCAGCACCTCACAGCCAAAAATCCATTTAAATCTTTCCCTGAATCAGGCTAAACCCCGGCTCGGAGTGCAGGGAAGATGAGGAGGGCTCAGATGCAGCCAAGCCTGGCCCGGCCCCAGCCTGTCCCTGTCCCTGTCCCTTGGTTGAGCAGCCGGCTTCACTGCAGGGCTGATTTCGTCCCATCTGGCTTCTCCTGCTGCCTGTGCTGGGTTGTGGCAGCTTTCATGGCACCCCTGGAGTGGGACCTCACCGGCTCCCTCCGAGCAGGAACTCGCCCTCACTGGTTATTAAATTACATCCTGACCCGGTTAATCCATAGCTGATTAATTTTGGACTCCATGGCGGGGTATAAGAAAGGGTTCATCTGTCTCGTGGTGTGTACTGTATGTACTGAGCTCTCTGATAATCAGATTTTTTTTTTAATATTAAAAAATATGGGTGGAGAAATCAGAAGGAGGTATGAAAAGTGGGGAGGGCTGTAGGGGTCCGGCTGGACACATGTCATGGGGTCAGCAGGGATGGACACTCCATCCCAGCACTGGGAATCCAGCTGGGGATCTTCCCCATGTGCATCTTTTCCTGGAGAGCTCCTGCTCAGCTTTAAGGCACATCCACAGCCCTGGGGAAACTGAGGCACGGAGATGGAAGT
The DNA here is from genome assembly GCA_013398275.1 of Promerops cafer. Taxonomy (NCBI): domain Eukaryota; kingdom Metazoa; phylum Chordata; class Aves; order Passeriformes; family Nectariniidae; genus Promerops; species Promerops cafer. The sequence continues at coordinate 19,501 of VZSE01007694.1, read as the reverse complement.
AGCCCACAGGGGTTGGTGGCTGCTTGTTCAGGCTCATAATTTGTTTCCTGGTGCAATTTCATGGAATCCCAGGATGGTTTGGGTTGGAAAGGATGTTAGAGCCCATCCTGTCCCACCCCCTGCCATGGCAGGGACACCTTCCACCATCCCAGGCTGCTCCAAGCCCTGTCCAACCTGGCCTTGGACACTTCCAGGGGGGGAGCAGCCACAGCTTCTCTGGACACCTGTGCCAGGGCCTGCCCACCCTCACAGGGGAGAATTTGTCCCAAATACATCATCTAAACCTACTCTCATTCACTTTAAAGACAATTTGTGTGTTTAAATGTTGAGGCTCATCCTGGCGCCCTCCCCCCCGCACCCCTCCCTTGCCACGGACAAACTTTAACCTCTGCTTTCAAAAGCAAAGAGGTTTCAGGTCCAGCTGCTCCTAAGCCCTGGGCTCTCCTGGGGCTGGAGAAACCCTGGGGCTGCTCTGAGCCACACCATTATTTCAGAATATTTTGGCCCCTTTTCCATTTCTCCACTATTCCCACAGTCAGGACTCGAAAGCAGAGGCAGCTTTTGCCAGACCCCATCATCCCCTGGAAGATCTGAATTATTCTTTCCTATATTTTCATCATTCATAAACTACCAGCATCTCCCCCCCCTGCTTATTCCAGCTGCACACATTTGCTTGGAATCTAAAGAGTTCAGTTTGCAAAAACCTCTCCGGGGGAGGAGGATGAGCCACGAATTTTCGCAGGGTCTCCCCCTGCAGCGAACCCAGAAATCCTTGTTTTCCTTCCAGAGATGATTCCTGCCCCTCTCCAGCAGTGCCAGCTGCCCAGGGCACCTCACTAAGCCTCCAAGGACACCCCGTGCTGGAATCAGAGCTCGAATATTAATAACCCCAGCCCTAACCGAGGGCGCTGAAGGGTCTGGGTTGTGGTTTCACATATCGCACCCCCCAAAATCCAGCCCTCCTGATGCTGGGGGACTGCTGCTAATTGAGGGGCCCTTCAATTAGCTGGAATGAGAAATAAGAAAAATTCCCTTGGTGGAGACGCCGCGGAGCCACCTGAGCTCCATCCCAGAGCCGCGGGGCTGGAATTACCGAACCCCAGGTAATTAGTGCTGCAAAGAGAGGACAATTAGCAGAGGCTCATTAGTGCCCTGAGCTGCTCCGTGGCCCGAAGCCGGTGCAGGGCGCACGGCAGAGCCCGGCTCGCACAGATTTCACAGCGGTCTCCGTGGGGCTCCGTTCTGCTTGGGAATTCGGGAAAAGCGAATAAAGCGTCACTGCCTCGTTCCGCCGCGGGACGGGACCTGCGGGACCCCTCCAGCCTTCTCCTTGCTCGCACCCTGCTCCAGCTCATCCCGCGCCAGATCAAAGGGAAAGGGCTGCCGTGAGCTGCTCGGTCTCCTGCACTATTTCCCACAGGGAAAATTAAGCTCCCTGTCCAAACAATGATTCAGGGACCTGCTGCCAAAAATTCCTCCTCTGCCGGCTAATCCTTCTCTGTTTTGGGACAGGCTCGGGGGTGTTTTATCTCCCCTCTGGTGTCAGAGCTGTGCGTGCAGAGCTGCTGAGCAGTGATCCCGTACCAGGACTTGCTGGATTCTGGTCCATCCCGGATGCAGGACACCCTCAGGGGCCAAATTTGTCTGTGGGATAAATGCCAGCAGAGCCGGCGATTCCAGGAGCAGGGGATTAGAGCGAAAGAAGGGCCGGAGGAGTGCCTGGGGCAGCCTGGCTGGAGGGGGGATTGAAATCCTTCGAGCCAAGAGGGTGTTTAGAGTCACCTTGGCGGAATTCAAAGGCAGAACTTCCCCGGGGGTGTCCGGGGTGCAGCCGAACTCCCCAGAGATGAGGGAGTTGTGTAACTGTCCCCTTTCTTGGAGGCAGTGGTGTTATTCTGGGTGTCTCCCCCGTACCCGTCTCCCCTGGACCACAGCACTGCTTTCACTCCAGGGATATCCCCATTGTCAGTGGGGTTTTGCTAAAGCTGCTCAGCCCCAGCACAACCTGGATCTCCTGCTCCTCTGGATGCTTTTCATGCTCCACTCCTCCCTCAGACACTGCTGCTCTTTGCCTGGTTCAGGAAGTGACCCTGGCTAGTTCCAAGTAGATTTTGGGGGAAGAAAACACCAAAAGAGGTCAGGTTTTGCCTCCAGCCCCCATCACCCTGTGGTCAAAGCCCTTCCAAAGCTGGGTTTGGAGGGGAGATGGACACAAGCTGAATCGAGGTGTCAGGAATATAAATGGAATTATTTTTTGTTAATAGATGCCCTCACTGGGACGAGGGTAAATTTAAGGACTGTGGTCTACAGGGGTAGAGAAGTGGTGTATAAAATGATAAAGCCACCCTGAAGGACCTGATCAAAGGTGTGGATAATCCCCTGTCCCCTTTCCGTCACAGAAGGCTGGAGATGTCTGTAGGATGCTCCAAGCCGGCTCCAAGCCGGGCTCTCCTCTGGGACAGGGAGGTTTAATGTGCTCATTAACGTCATGAGAGGAGAAATAGCTCAGAGGACAGAAAAGGATGCTGGAGGGGGGGAAATTGAGGTGAGCGGGTCCCTCAAGAGCAAAGGAACGTCACCGAGGAGGAATTCAGGAATTCAGGCTGAAGCCTGCGGGTAGAAATGTGCCACCCCCTCCTCTGCCTTCCTCCATTGCCTGGGAGGGCAAGGAGGGGACGGGGGAGGCAGAGGAGGGTGGGAAGATGACCCGGGTGAAGGCAGAGGGGCGATCCAGCCCTGGGTGAGGCCAACAGGGATGAAATCACTGTGGAGCACCCAAGGCGAGATGGCCGCGAGCAGTAGCAGGCTCCGGAATGGAAAGAAAGAAAAAATAGGGAAAGAAAACAAAACCCCCAGTTATTTTAATGACTCGTGCCAGCCTGCCTGGTCCTGTCCACCCAGGGTGCTTATTTATTCATTAATTAACTCCTGGAGGTGACAAGCCCAGTGGCTCTGGGGTCGGAGCCCAGGAGGCGTGAGGAAGGGCCACGTCCCTCCTCTCCCTCATCCCCCACCGGTGCCCTTTGCTGGGCTGTGCCAGCTGTGCCCGCTGCTGCAACTGGTCCCAGTCAGCCGGGGCGGGGACGGAGATGTCCCACGTGGTGGTGGCACTGTGGCCGTCCCCTCCTGGAAAGGCGCCCGCTGTCCCCACGACCACAGGCGAGAGGTAGGTGGGCAGCGGGGGCTGCTCCAACCCTTGGGCTTTCCCTCCCCTCCTCTTCTCAAAGCCATTATTTTATGGTCATACTAAAAAGAGCCCTTTGGCCTGCTCTAAGTCTCTCTCCCGGTGCCAGGCGTGTGCGGGTCCCTGTCCCCCCTCTCCGCCTCCCTCCTGGGGACCAGCTCAGACCTCGCCACGTCACGGACAAGACTTGTCCTCGCTGGGCCATCCGCAGCATTATTGGGGATTAAAGGTGGCATCCGCCAGAAGGGCACGTCCTCCCCGGTCTCACCCGCCGGCGGTGGGGGCAGGAGGTGGGTGCCCAGGTGCCCCCTCCCCGGGCGACGGGGCGTGGGGAGAGGGTGTCCCCAGCACGCCAACAGCCCCTTTCCCCATGGCCCCCCGGCTGATTCCAGGGCTCCCGGGGGATGGCGGGGCCGAGGCTCCGCACGGTGCCGGATCCCGCGGCCGCGCCTGCCAGAGCCCGGCCCCAGCGCGCGGGGCTGCCAACTCCCCGGTGAGCCAAGGAGACAGGAGCCTTCCCAATGACATTGTCTGCGCTGTCCCAAAGGCGCCTTCCAAGGGTACGGCCGGACTTTTTCTCTTCTCCGCTTTCCCTGCGCATCCCTACCTGTGTTTAATGACTCTCTTCCCAGATGCAGAGAGCGTTGGCGCTGCCATGCCCTGTCCAGGTAAGTCCTCGCAGGCGCTGGCGTGGGTGGGCAGCGGGAAAAATCTGCTCCTTTCTCACCCCATCCAGAGAGGGGAGGGGACAGGAGAGGATAGAAGAGGCTCAACACCCCCAATAATCTGGAAAAACCTTGGAAATGGACATTGTTCACCGCAGGAGTGTGCGGGTGGTCAAAGGAGGGGGAGGATCAGGGGATTGCAGGCGGGAAGGTTTCACTGGGTGCAGGGAGCCTGGTGGAAACCACAGCCCCGACTCACTGGGATGTGATGGGTAAAACACCAACTCTCCCTGAAAATGACCTTTCTCTTTCACCGTCGCTCTCCCTCGCGTGTTTTTTTTGTTATTATTATGATTTTCCACAGGCAGGGATTTCCGCTGAAGGATATTAGTTAATCAGATTCTGAGAAGCAGATGTTGGGTGATTTAGGAGGAAAAAATGAGGCAACTTTCTAGTTCAAGCCTCGGCTGGAGCCTGGAGCGCGGTGCAAAGCTCAGGGACGATGTTTTGAGGCTTTGGGATGCACTGTTAATTTTGGTCTTAATTAAAAATGAGATGGATGAGGTGGTTTGGGGACAGGTGGGACACCTCCCTGCAGTGATGGGGACAGACAGACATCAGCATGCTCCGGGGCATTAAGGTAAGGAAAGGAACCTCAGAGCCCTGAATCCCATGGGAAGCTGTTCCAAGGGCTTGAAATGGAGCTAAAAAGCTCTGGGAATTTCTTGGTCATCTTTAGCTGCTCAACTTTGTTCCACTGCCAAGAGAAGTCCCTGCACGTGTGGACCCCTCTGGGTCCTCCCCCTGGCTGGAGGTGTGGTGAGTCAGGTCAGCTCACCCTGCCACTGAACACTAAACTGATTCAAACTTTATTTTATTCTGATTTTAAAATCAGCTTGGGATTTATATTAAGAAAAAAAAAAAAGAATGCAAGAAGGGAATGATGTGTGCTTCTTTTCTTCTTTCCTTTAATACTTATTTTTCCCTTGGAAGTGCTTTATCTGGGCCAGGTTTGTTGCAGTATCCCTTTGTAGGCCTTCTGATGCTCCTGAAACCAGGGTTGTCCTCAGCTCTGGGTTGCTGTTCTGATGCCACAAATCACCCTGCCAGCACCAGCTTCTCACAAAGCCACCAAACAGTCCAGCCTGGGATGAATCCAGCCCCACGGAGAGCAGCTGCACCTTGGGCATGTCCGAGCTGGACACGGCTGGGGCTGGAGGAGTCAGGTTTGGAGTCCTTGAGGCTCCCCAGCTTTGCCTGAGGTCACTTTGAGGACACAACCACGCTGCTGCTGCTGCTGCTGCTGCTGCTCCAGTCAAGGGTCAGCAGTCCTGACCCTTGCCCCAGTCACTCCTCTCTACATGGCCCCAAGAGGGAAACTGGGCACAAAACCAGCCTGAAGCAGCTCTGTAGGGCTGGATTTCTAAGAACAGCCAAGCTTGGCCGGTTTAGTTCAAGCAAAGAAGCCTGGTCTGTAAATAGCTTATGAAAAATTGTAGGATTTGTCCCCAAATCCAGAATCCCTTCTACTGAGGAGAGACTGAGCTCGAGCCTTGCCTGGGACATGGATGTTGGGTCCTGTGCGAAGTTCTGCTGTAAAGCTCAGAGGAGGAGAGGGAGGATTTGTAGCAAGTCGGGACCTTAATGCCCATTTCTGCAACAGACTGGGGATTTTGGCTTGTCCTACCCCCCTTCCCAGCTGTGTGTCAGCAAGGATGGACCCTCGGCTTCCGGGGAGGCAGAACCTTCAGCAGCCCAAATTACTCCAGTGAAACAGGGAGCTCGAGGCACCGGGAGCAGCTCGGGCCCCACGGGGGGATGGGTCCCTGCCCAGCACTGGGAGGCAAACCCTGCACTGGGAACCATCCTCATCACAGGACTGGCCCCGCCGCCACTGCTGCTGCTCCGTGGCCTAAATTGTGTTGCTATTCCTGGCTGTTGAGGGCATTTGGGTTTTTTGTCTCCCTCTCGCTGGAGCTGGCTGGGTAAGAAAGCCAGAGTGCCCTTGGTGAGCAGCGGTCACGCAGAGCAGCTCCACGTGTCCTCCTGCAGTGCCTCATGTCTGGGAAATACATTTGGAGGGGAAATAAATCAGGGCGCTGAATTGACTTGGAAAGTTCATTTTGGGGGAAATCTCCACAGAACCGTTCCCTGTTAACACCTAATTTCTCTCTGTGCTTCTCCCTGAGGCAGGACAGGTAATTTCCCATCTCCATAACTCGGCCCGGTCCCTGGGCTCCTCTTTGACTTCGCTGAGTTCAGAATGATGTCGGTGTGTGGGGAGATGTGTGCCTGGGAATATCTGGGGACATGGTGACTGTTCCTGAGCGCCTCACAGCACTGGGCTGGGAAATAATCCACCCCGTGGCCTGAAAGGTGATCTCCAAGAGGTCCAAAGGCTTAGTCCTGAGCTTCTTCCTAGGGCTGGGAATATCAGGTCTGTTGTGGAGGAGGACTAGGAGAGCTCTGGAGGATGTCACCCCATCCTCTGCTTGCCCCAAGGCAAGGGCTCCTGTTCCTACCCCTCTTCCCAGATCAAAGGGGTTCTCCAGGGCTGGTGGACATTTCTCCTCCTGGCCTGCTTCCTCCTGGGCTGCATTCCCCAAATTACAGCGTGGTTCTTGCTTTGGGAATTGTTTCCAAACAATGGTTGACCCATCTGCAACGTGCCCAGGACCTCCTGGGGTTTGACTCAGTGCCTCTCCTACCTGGATCAGGGGCTGCTCTTGTGTTTAAAACCTCCAAATCCTGTTCTGAACTCTGGAAACAGATGAAACCACCCCTTGCTCTGGGGTCACTGGGGAGAGGCTGGGTGGGACACCCGGACTCACCCCCATCCTCTGCTGCTGCCTGACCTCTCCTCCCTGGGCTCTGTAGGGGGTTTGGGGAGGTTTAACAACGGCAAAGCCGTGCCAAAAGGGTGTGCAGGATCCAAAGATGAGCGACTCGCTGGAAGCCATTTTGCTAGTCAACGGCATTAACGCTTCCATTACAAACGGGACAGGATTGTGTGACCTCAGGTTTGTTTTCCTCTGCCTTTGCACAGTTCAGCTCTCTGTGTCCCTGTCCCTTGCAGATCCTCCTAGCGTGGGAAAGGCGCGGGCAGCCGGCCTCGGCCGCGGGGATTTCTGCTGCTGAGCTGATTAGCGTATGATGGACGTGGCCAGTTGGAAGGAGATGGAGGTGGCACTAGTCAGTTTTGACAACGCCGATCAGATCGTGGAGGATCCCTGCTACTCCAACGACCTCAGCCCCGCCGGGCAGTCGCGGAAAGGCCACCCCAGCTGCACCAACCTCCTGTCCAACCTGCGGATCCTCATCAACAGCGAGAACGCCAACAATGAGACCATCTTCTCCAGGTTCTCCGCCGAGTTCAGCGACCACCTGGTGGGGGAGAGGGTGGGCATGGATGAGGGGGACCAACGAGTCATCATCAACATCGCTGGGCTGAGGTTTGAGACCCGGCTCAAGACCCTCGACCAGTTCCCCGAGACCTTGCTCGGGGACCCAGAAAAGAGGATGCGTTACTTCGACTCCATGAGGAATGAATATTTCTTTGACAGGAACAGGCCCAGCTTTGATGGGATCCTGTACTATTACCAGTCTGGGGGGAAAATACGGCGCCCGGCCAATGTCCCCATCGATGTCTTTGCTGATGAAATCACCTTCTATGAGCTGGGTGATGAAGCCATGGACCAGTTCCGGGAGGATGAAGGGTTCATCAAGGATCCTGAGACTCTCTTACCAACCAATGACTTTCACAGGCAGTTCTGGCTGCTCTTCGAGTACCCTGAAAGCTCCAGTGCAGCCAGAGGCGTAGCTTTGGTCTCCGTCCTGGTCATTGTCATCTCCATCATCATCTTCTGCATGGAGACCCTGCCGGAGTTCCGGGAGGAGAGAGAGTTTAGGTCCACCCAGGAGCTTTCTAAGAATGTGACAGACACCTTGCTGGCCCACAGCACCTTCACGGACCCTTTCTTCGTCATAGAGACTGCCTGCATCGTCTGGTTCTCCTTTGAGCTCTTTGTCCGGTTCATCGTGTGCCCCAGCAAGACCGAGTTCTTCAGGAACATCATGAACATCATCGACATTGTGTCCATCATCCCGTACTTCGTGACGCTCACCACCGAGCTGATCCAGCAGAGCGAACTCAACGGGCAGCAGAACATGTCCTTGGCCATTCTGCGGATCATCCGCCTCGTCAGGGTCTTCCGCATCTTCAAGCTCTCCCGGCACTCCAAGGGGCTGCAGATCCTGGGGCAGACCCTCAAGGCCAGCATGAGGGAGCTGGGCTTGCTCATCTTCTTCCTCTTCATCGGCGTCATCCTCTTCTCCAGCGCCGTCTACTTTGCGGAAGTCGATGAGCCGCAGTCCCATTTCTCCAGCATTCCCGACGGCTTCTGGTGGGCCGTGGTCACCATGACCACCGTGGGCTACGGGGACATGTGTCCCACCACCCTGGGCGGCAAGATCGTGGGGACTCTGTGCGCCATCGCGGGGGTGCTGACCATCGCCCTCCCCGTGCCCGTCATCGTCTCCAACTTCAACTACTTCTACCACCGGGAGACGGAGAACGAGGAGAAGCAGATGCTGCCCGGGGAGGTGGAGCGGCTGCTGGCCAGCGTGGCCACGGGCAACGGCAGCATGGAGTCACTCAATAAGACCAATGGGGGTTACCCTCGAGACAAGGCCAAAAAATGATGGTTGAGGCCCTGAGGGACTGGGCACAGTCAGGTGGGATTGGCTGGAAAACGTATCCAACATCTGCATGCTCTGATTTTTTTTTTTTAAATAATGTGCTGCTGCTTTTTTTTTTTTTTCTAGACATTTTTCAATCTCTGATTTCCTGTGGCTGTTCAAATAAATACCATCTTTCTTATCTCTCTGCCCTGCCCATCGGTCTGGTGTTTTTTATTTGACACTCATCTGCTTGACATTTGTCTTCTCTGTCCCTGGCATCAGAGTGGAATTCCCCACACACAGAGATTCCCCCATTTACTGGAGAGGAAAAAGGGCAAAATGACATTAAATGCTTGGCTCGGTGACACCCAGCTGTCCAGGGATGAAGGTGGGTGCAGCTCCCTGCTTTGCTTAACTCATTTTAGATAGTTCCTCCCCACCCACCGCTCCAGATCTGGGGGTCTGACAAATTCCCAGACCTGCGACAGCTCTGACTGAAAAATAAGCTGGCAAAAAGCAATGAGAAGGGGTATTTTTAGCTGGATGGGTTCCCTGGTCTGCCTGACTAATTAGTTTTGATGGCACAGCAGCGTGGGCAGTCAGGGATGGACCCAAGGCAGCAGGTGGGGGGTGAGGGGTTGCTGACCAGCTGCTGCGGCACAACCACACCAGAAGTCCAGGGCACTGCGGCTCAAAGCCCACCGGGGTTTCTGCTGGCAAACTGAGCTCTGAGGGAGGGAATGGCATTTCTCCTGCAACAAACGCTCATTATCTGGTCTACAAACAACCCTGGGGACGAGCCACTGTGACCTTGTAGCTTTTATTGTCACTCCTGGTGCTGCAAAGGGGGTGCAGAGTGACGAGAGCCAACATTTCCTGACAGCTCCGCTCCCTGTTGTAACAAGGCACTTCTGCTTTCCTAAAAATGCAAATTTCCACTGGCACTTTGGATGGGAGCAGCCAGCAACAGCTCATTTTGCCATCCTCTCCAATGCCAGCAGGTTTTCTGACAAAAACATTTTGTTCCCACTTCACTGTTTCCCTCGAGTTTGTTTTTTTTTATGTTTCTGCCTCCATTAAAATCCCAGCTTCTCGTGCAGTGTCTCATCAGCTCTGATGTCCCACACCTGCTGCACGGATGTCTCATCTCCTGCCAGATCCCCGTGATCATTATGCAGCGTGCCAGCATCCCTGGTTTGCAATCTCATTCAGAAAGCAGTGGTGGAACGGGGATTAGATTTATTGCTCCTCATCTGTTGGAAAATGTGGCTTTGGGCTGGCTGGGATTTTCCCTGTAGCAGAAATCCCACAGCCCTGGTGGGAGGGGGCTCTGATTTTGGTTCCAGGGGATTCTGTGCACTGTATTTCTGCACCGAGGTGTTTTGCACCCCAGGAGACGGATCTGAGACATGACCAGTACAATTCCTTTTCCCTCTGGGACAAATCCCACCTACCGCCTGCTCTCCCTGTTGGTTTTTTCCCTCCCTCCACCAACCTTTTCCCCTCCCTTGCAGCCCCCACGCCGTCATCTCAGACAGGAGAAACTGCCAGAGCTGTTTAATCTCCTTCCCACGGTGTCCAAGTTCTGTCATCTGTGGGGATGCTTGGAGAATGCACAGCTGGGCACAGCTGGAGGGGGCACAGCTGGGAACAGCTGGGAGCAGCACTCAAACATTCCCAGGTCCTTTCTTTCCACCCCTCAATTCTCTCCAGCAGCTCTTTCACATCACCATTTTTATTTCATAGCAGGTTCTTTCTCCTTTTCTTCTAGAAAACTTGAATTTTTCCATTCTTTTGTACTTTTATTGCTCCCCTCCCCAAATTCTCTCCCAGCCCCTCTAATCTGAAGCACTTTTGGTGGTTTTTCCTTGGGAAATCACCATGAAGAACTGTGATGAGAAGGTTTGGGCTGGGAAATATTCAGGCTGATCAGCCACGAGCACGTTTCCACTCCTCCTGGAAACGTGGACTGTAATGGTGCTGNTATTCAGGCTGATCAGCCACAAGCACTTTTCCACTCCTCCTGGAAATGTGGACTGTAATGGTGCTGGGATGGATGGATGGATGGATGGATGGATGGATGGATGGATGGATGGATGGATGGATGATGGATGGATGGATGGATGATGGATAGATGGAAGGATGGATGGACGGACGACCCGATTCTTATAAACTTGTAAACTATCATCAAATAAAAGAATAAATGCTTCAAAATCTGTTCTGCAGAAAATACTGTTTATTTGGACTCAGCTTTTTTGTTCCTGGCTTTGTGCTATTCCATGGCAACACAATTCCAGCTGGGAATTGTGTGTGGGAGGGTTGAGACATGGGGCAGGATAGAACCCCAGAATGGTTTGGGTTGGAAGAGACCTTAAAGTTCATCCAGTGCCACCCCTGCCATGGGCAGGGACACCTTCCACCATCCTGGGCTGCTCCAAGCCCCGTCCAGCCTGGCCTTGGGCACTTCCAGGGATGGGGCAGCCACAGCAGCTCTGGAACACAGATGATTACAGCTCTCCAGCTCTGTGAGATGAGGGCAGACTCTGCAGTTTGGCTCACACCATCCACTGTGGGAGATCAGGTCCAAGGGGATCCCGGACTGATGCCGTGGCAGGGGGGTCAGAGATGTTAAACCTTTCCAGACACATCAGCCTATTTCCAATTTGCCCAAAAGAGGAGGAAAACCAGGCTACGAATTCCCAGGGTCAACACTGATGAAAACCTGCAAGAAACTCCGTCTTCCTGCACAGTTTGCAGCTTTGTCCCTTCCCAAACACAGGCACAAAGCTCAAAGCTCAATGAAATCCTTAAGAAGCCCTCAGTAACTGTCCTGTTCTGGAGTCAAGCCCTAATGAGCCAATCTGTCATGTCCTTCTGCACAGAGGATGAATTCCCCCTTCCAATTTTTTACTGCCTCAGGAAAAGCTAAAAGAAGACAAAGAACCCCCTTTGCTCTATCAGAAAGTTGCCTGGCCATGTTTTATCCTTGGAGCAAGACAAAACCCGTGGCCAAGTGTGAAATATTTGCAGGTGGGAGCGACTCCCTCCTTTGAGCTGAAATTCCCGAGAATCCCGGAATCGTTTGGGTTGGAAGGGACCTTAAAGCTCCCGCAGTGCCACCCCCTGCCATGGGCAGGGACATCTCCAGCCTGGCCTTGGACCCTCCCGGGGATGGGGCACCCCCGATCTCCGGTTTGGCACCGGAGCCACGAGATGGCACTCCAGGATCGGCATGTCCCCGCCACGGGCCGTCCCGGCTTGTTCCCCGCTCTCCAGCCCGCGCTTGGAAGCTTTCCGTTGGTTTATTCCTTCACTGGAATGGGAACGCGGGTGCGGAAGGGCTGCCCCGGCCGGGGGGATGCTCCCGTGGAGGAATCCCTTTGCCGGGAATTCCCGGCACCAGGGCAGGAGGAGGATTTAGGAACCGCCCCCGGGTGATCCTGCCTGGAACAAGGACCAACGTGCCAGTCCCACCCCACTCTGGAAGGACAGGTCCAGCCCCTGGCTGCCCCTCCAGGCCTTGTCCGTCCTGGCAGGGCTGATCCCTACAGGGCTGATCCCTGGAGCCACAGCTCCCACTGCATCTGCCTCATTTCTTGTTGCTCAGAGTAATGAGAAAATTCCTGCGATGGAGCTGAGGGCAAGTCCCGCGTGCCCAAAATCCGGGGCTGGGTCACTCTTGGGCTTGGGCACGAGAGATTCCCACCAGCTGGGCTGGGAACCCCCGGGATGTGTGATCCCCGGGGAATGGGGGGATAAATCCCACTCCCACCATCCCACATCACATCCTCCTCTATAGTCAGCTCAATTTTTACACAGTGTGAGAAGAGAATAATTAATTTCCAACCCAAATCATCCAGATCTCTCCCTCCACATCCCCGTTCCTGCTGGGTATGGAACCTCCAGGCCCCGCCAGTGATGGAGCCTCATTTACCAATAAATAATGGAACCAGTCCCTTGTCCCTCAGCAGAAATGAAGACACAGCAGGGGCTTGGATCTCTCTCCTGCTGAGCAATTCCACCACAGCTGCTCCTGGGGAAAGAGGCAGCCTCCATTTTTCATAGGGTTGGATATGGATGGAGGCAATTTCCTTCACAGAACAGAACTGGGCGGGTTCTGTGCTTCTGTAAGAGCCTCACCATGGGAGGCACTGGGTGAAAGCCTTTTCCTGCTCTCTTGGGTGGTCCAAGGGAAATCTGCAGCTGAGCCACATCCTCCTGGAGGGCTCCCTGCCCTGGGGTGGCTTTGGGCTGCCAGACACCTTGCAGGGAAAGTGCCCAGGGATGGGGAGCTACCGGGGCAGGAACTGGTGGGACATGGTTGTGTGTCTGCAGGAGTCTGCTCTGGGATGGTTTGTGTCTGGGGTGGTGAGTTCAGCCTCCCTGGGTGGAAATTTGGGGGTTCCAGAATCACCCACTTCTGTAGTCCCAATAAAAGAGCCAATCTTGACTTGCACCCCTCAGGCCTGCAGCGATCACAGCTCTCAAAGGTCCTAAGCAGAACTGTGATGACCAAACGGTCCTTGGCCACCACAAAGCAGCTGCTGCACGCCAGCTCCTTCCTGACCCCTGCCATTCCATCAGAAATAAACACGCAGCCACCGGCTCAGGACCACCAACACTTTATTTGTGCCACAAGCCGTGGCTGTGGCCTGGCTGTGGACAAAACCACACCACCACTGGCACCGTGGTGGATCTAAACAGCCTTGGCCAGCCCAACGCGGTTGTTGGCCCGGTCAAAGATGCTGTAGTACACCCTGATGAAGACGTCTCCCAAGATCCAGAGGTCCCCAGAGGTGTCCTGGAAGCTGCTCATGCAAGACCCTTGGTCGTGCTGCATTTGAGCACGAGGAGGCAATTGGGGAAATGTGGGCTGGTATCTCCTCTTGCATTGCTCTGGAGGCCCGTGGCCACCCGTGCCCTGTCTCCCAAGGGAGTGGGAGAAGCCAAGGTGACCAGAGCCACTGGGGAGGATAGAAGGACCTTGAGAGAGGCTCCTGCAGCCAGGAGCAGCTGGCTCCCACTTACCTGCTCGGTGTAGGCCGAGGCGGACACAGGGTACCGGAGCCCGTCGATGACAAAGATGACATCGGGCATGGCGGGGACGGAGCTGCAGTTCACGCTGTGCTGCAGGGAGCAGGGGGAAGGGGCTCTCAGCAGGGAAACATGATCAGAGGGTGAGGAGTGAGGGGAGACCTCACTGGGGCCTTCAACCTCCTCCAGAGGAGCAGCGGAGGGACAGCTCAGACCCGTGTGACAGGGACAGCGCCCAGGGAAGGGCTGGGGCTGTGCCAGGGCAGGGTCAGGGATGGATATCAGGGAAAGGTTCTTCCCCCAGAGGGTGCTGGCACTGCCCAGGCTCCACAGGCACAGCCTCAAGGCTGCCAGAGCTCCAGGAGTGTTTGGACACTGCTCCCAGGGATGCCCAGGGTGGGATTTTGTGTTGTCCTGTGCAAGGCCAGGGGTGGGACTCGATGATCCCCATGGCTCCCTTCCAGCTCAGGGCATTCTGTGGTTCTCTGTCTCGCTGATATAAACCAGAGTGCCCCAGGGTGTCTCTGCCGTGAGCACAGGGCCATTTCCCCGTGCATGGCAGCAGCCTTGGCTGGGCTCTGCAGTGCCAGGTGCCTCCAGGGCGAGCAGGGCGAGCTCTCACCTCTCCATACGAGCCCTGCCTGGCCCCGACTGCGCTCTGGATGTTCCTGATGCCCGAGGGTGGCCCGGCCACGAGGGAAGTGCCGGTGTCGATGATGGCCTGGCAGCCACCAGCGCACGCGACCTCCTGGCTGTTCACAATGATGCTGTGGGGAGACACCAACCAGGGGCCATGAAGTAACCAGATGGGCCTTAGGGATGGTTTTGAACTTATAAGAGTTAAAGCTGGGTAACCCCAGGTGCTGCCTGGGAGCCTTTCCCTTTCTGGAGCTGCAGAGCCAGCTGGGGATGCAGCCTCCACTGCAGACACAGGCACTGAACCCAACTCAGCAGCTGGGACCCACTCGGGCCCAGCAAAGGAGGCTTTGACCCACGATTTTGCTCTCCTCATCACCAGAGACATCCCCTAAATCACAGGACAGGAACTAGGCTGTGCCCCAGGCACAAAGCATCCTCGTTTTGGGTGCCAGTTACCAAAGTACTGCGGAGTTTGTCCCCTCATCCCTCTGCATCCCTCAGCCCTGGGGTGTGGATGCCAGGGGAAGCCTCTGGTGGTGATGGGTCCAAGGTCTCTTTAGAAGCAGAGAGCAAGAGAGCTGATTTGTCACCTGTCCATGGAGATCTGCCAGTAGCCCTGGTAAGAGACAGGGATCCAGTTGATGGGGCCGGTGAAACAGGACTCATCGATGCCCCCGAAGATGACCACGCTCCCTGCTGCCTCACTGGATGATGCAGGAAAGAACAACAAGGGAGGTTTTGCCCCGTGGTTCAGCGCAGGGCCGTGTGTCCCAAGGGTGACACACTGACTGTGTCCCGTCCCCCCCTCCTCCCCAGCCACATCCCAGCGCAGCAGCAGGGCCAGAGCCTTTGGAACCAGGAGCTGTGGTGGAACCATGTGCCTGGAAACTCTTTCCCAGCGAGCCACAAGCCCTCTGGGGAGGCTGGTGGCCCCCAGCCCTTGCACATCACGGCACAGACACAACATCCGATGGCAGCAGTGACAAGGGAGGAGCCAGAGCCACCCGCAAAGACGTGCATGAGGGGCATCCCCCCGCCCCCAGCCCCGCAGGCCCATGTGGCTCACCGGGACAGGTAGACAGAGAAGAGGTTCTCCTGCAGCAAGCTCTGGTTCACCAGGTTATCAAAGACCGGCGTGATCCCATCAGCAGCCAGGTTTGGGTATCCCAAGCCCAGGATCCCGTCGAATTTGACGTCGACAAAGAACTGGCCGGGCTCGGCGGTGCTCAAGCCGAAGAGCTGGTTGGTGTCCACCAGAGAAGCCACCTGGGGACAGGGAGGTGCCAGGCCTGCAGCAGGCACTGGGATTCTGGTGTTAATCTGGTGGGGAAGGAGCAGGGGATCCCCTGCTGCAGGTGGAGCGGGAGCTGCACACAAAGGTTGTTAAAGAAGCCCAAAAACCGAGGCATGGGGGGCAGAGAGAGCCCCTGAACCTCCCCTCAGAGACAGGAGTCTGGAGGCTGCTGGAGCCAGTCAGCATCAGACTATCAGGGGTTTGAATTCTGCAACCTTGTCCCCCAACTTTTAATGATGGCATTTAATAAAAGATGAGATATTTAGTAAGGAAATGAACAGACAAAAGGTAACAGATGAAAGACCTCAATCAGAACTACTACACAGGATAAAATGAAACAACTACAAACAGGTCACAGCATAACCTAAACAGTGCACTACAGCAAGATACCTGGATTAAAGCTGGCAAAAGGAATAGGGCTGGCTAGCAGTCAGGTGTAACTCGCCACCAAAACAACGATAATGTGCACAGATTCCTTCACTTAACCCCTGAGGAGTAACTGTGAAGCAGCATCCCCACCCACGGGAGAAACCCCACACATTTCCAGGAAGATGTGCAGAAGATTTCTGCTTGGTGGAAGTTTGGCGTGGCTTTTACAGTGAGTGTCTGTCAGTCAAAAAATCCAGCTTATCTTGCCAGATCTCACTCCCACAGTGAGATGTTTCATTGGCAGTTGGGAGATGCCAGCCCGGTGTTGATCCCATGGCTCCAGAACAACTCACTACAGGACAGGGTGTCCTGTTGGGCTCCCTGGCTGACAAACACCGGGTCAGCTTTAGGGGGCAGGGTGTTGTCGCAGCCCCAGCGATGCCGTGGGACACTCACGGTGACGGTGTCGCAGCCCACGATCCCCTCCATCTCGCCGGTGCCGTAGTGGACGGACAGACTCAGCCCCGTGCTCTTGTAGGTGGAGGACTGAGCGGGGTCAAACACCTGGTGGGTTTCTAGATAAGTGGGAAAACCCAGAATTAAACCTTTGGGCAAAGCCAAGCCTAAGGGAGGTGTGGGAGGAGGAAGTGCTGTACATTATCCTGCCTTCAGGAACAATTCAGCTGTGAGCATTTGCTGTTCATCCTTCCCCTCCTCCAGCAACCAGGGATCCACAGGCATTCCCATCCCCCTTGGACAGATGGGGAAACTGAGGCACCACGCAGCAATCACATCACATGAGGAATGCAGCCCCGAGCAGCCCCTACACCCCAAATATTCATCATTCGAGCTCCTTGCACAGGTGCCATGGACCCAGCGGGGTGATCCCCTCTCCCCTGGCAATGTCACCCCAATTTTTGGGCTCGTTACAAACCCAGGACGTGCAGCTGGGCCCGGCTCCTACTCACGGCAAGCCAGGCTGGTGCAGGACACAGAGGGAACCCAGAGGTCAGAGGAGCCGGTGTCGAAGACCACGCTGAAGTCCTGCGGGGGGCTGCCGATGGAGATGGTCCCGTAGTACTCCACCTGCAGGGCAGCCAGGCCAGGGATGGATTTGGAGGCATGAATCCAAACCTGGAGCTTCCCCAGGCCTTTGTGGTCCCCTTCTTCATGGAGACCCCCTGCTTCTAGCAGAGCTCCTGGGGGACATTTCTCTGTTCGGGGCCACCAGTGTGGGCAAGGAGGGGTGAAGGATGTGAGCTGAAGGCTTTGGGGTGAAGGACTTGGGTTTGACCCGTGCCCAGGACAGACAGAGGGATGGACACGCCACAGACCTTCCCAGGGCTGTGTCCCCGGGGATCAGAGCCCGTACTCACGTCGAGGGTGTTCAGCAGGGGCTCAGTGGCCGCCCCGGTTCCGTTGGGAAAAGCGTGCGGGAATTTGGTGCCGATGTCGTAGTGGTGATGCTGGAAGAATTGGTGCAGCAAATCCTTCTCCCTGAGGACATCTCTCAGCTTCTTCCCCCTTTCCAAGGGCAGCCTGGCACAGGCAACAAGGAACAAAAGAAGGGTGAGATGGGGTTTTGCTGCCTGCAGCTCCAGCGAGCAGCGTTTGACACCGCCAGTGTTCTGATCCAATAGCAGGAGCACAGGAAACTCCCCCACAACTCTGGGTCAGGGACTTCCTCAAGAATCCCAAAACAGCCCTAGAAACCAGCCCCTCCCCAGGCAGGCCCTCATTCTCTGCACTCCTGGAGCAGCTTTCTGCAGCCTCAGACCTCACCTCTGCTCCCCAAAGCCATTCCAAGCCTCCAAACGCTCATTTCCCCTTCACTTTCCCCGGGAGGCCGTGGCAGTGATGCTGCTGTGACTCACCTGGTGACACCCTGGCAGAGGGCAGAGGCAGCGCAGAGGAGCACGAGGAACCACATCCTGCCAGGATAGCCAGCGTGAATTCTCACTGCTTTATAAAGCCCCTGCCCACCCCCCTGCCGTGCCAAGGGCAGCCAGGACCAACGGGAGCTGCCCCCTCCCCTCCTGTGGGCACCCGGCCAAGGCAGGTGACACCCAGGGACCGAAGGACACGGCAAACATGAGCCACACGTCACCTGGAGGGGGGAACCGTCCCCTTATGCCACCCATGATCCTCTCCTGGGGACCCCATGCTGCCCACTGGATCCCAAACCCAAACTCTCTATCCTTTAGGCCCCAAATCCTTCATCCTGACCAGGCACTGCTTGGCTGTGGGCATGAAATCGCAGAATTCCAGGATAATTTGTGTTGGAAGGGACCTCAAAGCCCATCCAGTGCCACCCCTGCCATGGCAGGGACACCTCCCACTGTCCCAGGCTGCTCCAAGCCCTGTCCAGCCTGGCCTTGGGCACTGCCAGGGATCCAGGGGCAGCCACAGCTGCTCTGGGCCCCCTGTGCCAGGGCCTCACCTCCCTCTCAGGGAACAATTCCCAATTCCCAATCTCCCATCCATCCCTGCCCTCTGGCAGTGGGAGCCATTCCCTGGGTCCTGTCCCTCCATCTCTTGTCCCCAGTCCCTCTCCCGCTCTCCTGGAGCCTCTTCAGGCCCTGCCAGGGGCTCTGAGCTCTCCCTGGAGCCTTCTCCTCTCCAGGTGAGCCCCCCAGCCCTCCCAGCCCGGCTCCAGAGCAGAGGAGCCCAACCTTGGGAACATCTCCGTGGCCTCCTCTGGAACTGCTCCAGCAGCTCCGCGCCCTCCCTCAGTGGCAGCCCCAGAGCTGGAGGCACCATTTTGGCTTTTCCTTTTGGCACCCGCCGCCGTGCAGAGAGCAGCGGCACCCGCGTGTGCAGGAATGTCCCCCGGGCTGGCTCGGCAGGGCCCCCCTGCCTGCCCACGGCTGTGCCCCGCCGGGGGGGCGGCGCGGTCCCCCGGTTATCTCAACCGCCGTCAGTGCCCCTCGCGGCACGCAAAGGGGACAAGGTGACCCCGCGGGGCTGGCGCCGGGCGGTGCCCGCGATACGCGACCCTCGCACGGCGTTCCGGCCGCCCGGGGCCCGGTGTCGCCGCCGCAGCGATAGCGGCGTCCCGGCACGGCGCTGCTCCGACTGAACGGCCGCTCCCCGGCCGCTCCGCCCGCTCCACGCCCCCACACCGGGTTTCCTTGTGCACGGGAGGGAAAAAGACCTCGGAATTTTTAAATTTTGGTTTTTTAGTTGTTAAATTTCCTGTGGGAATTGCCGCTACTGTGAGGATGCTGTGGGCGAAGCCTCTCCAAATCTGGGGACTGGGATGGCCCCTCCTCTGCAGGGACACAGAGGGTTTCCACAATGGGGGTTGCTCTTGCAGTGCAGTAAAGCANGCTGCAGGGACACAGAGGGTTTCCACAATGGGGGTGGCTCTTGCGGTGCAGTAAAGCAGGAATTTATAATGATTTATAATAATTTATAATGATTTTTCTGCTGAAATTGTCCAGGTGGTTCGTAGGGGAGTGGGAAGAAGCTGGGCAATAGCAGCCAAAAAGGCAACGAGGCTCATCCCAGTTTGGTGTCAGGAAGGAGTTCAAGATGGATTTGAAGTGTGGGAAGCCATCAGGATGAATTGTAGAAACCACCTTTGCAACAAAAATATGTTCCGAGACAAAAAAAAAGAATATTAAAATAAATATA